>JAQIXD010000046.1:0-52425 GCA_034699985.1 Minunthozetes semirufus
CCCCCCCTGAGATTTTTCCGAAAAACGCCCACTTTTCCCGACCTATTCCCCCCCCCTGAGTCTGCCGAGCTTGGCTATCCCTGTTTTCAAATTCAATAAAATCTCTTCATCTCTGAGTATTTGCTATAAATGTGTAAACAATGTTATCTAACATTTAAAACACCGAATATTAGTTATTTAAAAGTATGAGTGTATGGGTTATGCTCAGACCACTCATATCAGGAATAGCTATAGTAATCGATATAGAAAATTTTCTAGCTAGTTTCATGATTTACTCTAAAATGACTACACTTTTGCCAAAGAAATGTGGATTATTTAAGTTTAGTCCTCCCCTGGGCATCGCTAGACATATTAAAAATATTTGAAGACTTCATATATTATCAATAATTTCAATGAGAATCAAAATTGAAATCTATTTTTAGCTAAAATTGAATTTTAAATTAATATCAATGAATGCCATTAATCAAGAGTAGAGATATGGTATACCTCTAACAGAAAAATGTGTCAGATTATTATTGAAATTCATTATTTAAAGTCAAAGAGAGCGGAAACATAGGCTTTACTCTTCGCAGACTTAATTTGTGGGACTATTTCAGTATATTTCACTATTTTTCTTGCCTTTTGTTGGAAGAAAAATACGATTCTTTGAGTCTATTATTGATGAGAAAAGTGTTCAGAAATAGATCTGATTATAGATTCCATTCATAGACTAAATAGAAGACATGTCTTATTGAATATAAGGCCACACGAGACTAAGACTCTCAATATTTTTGCCCGAACCTAATCATAGATGAATTTCTTGTGTAATGACTGACAGTATTACCCATAAGCTCGAGCCTTCTACTCTGTTCTATTCCTTTCCGATACAAAGGTTAACGACCAGAGACTCAAAGCCATGGATTGGTTTGAGTTGAAAGTGAATTTGAAATAATAAGTCTCTCAAAAACTTATTAATCCACTGATTTTCTGTATCAGATTGTGCTCTGACTTCAAAAATAGGCATCAATTGAGTTGATCTCTAAACTAAACGCCATTCTATGAGGTCGGCCATAGAATCGGTTCGATGGCCGACATGTTTAATGTTTCCATTTGTGTATTACATGAAATGAAATTCTCATAACACGTCACGTATTCTCCTAATGAACACCAATTTCTTTTAATTCACTTATTTTTGCCAATAATATGAAGATTTTATGAGACATCCATTCATTGCATTTATATTATCTTTTCTATTGAATGACTGAATGAGAGTAAAGATTTCAGAGAACTCTATTGCCTTACAATAAAAAATAACAAAATAATGAGCAAAAAGAGTCCAAAACTAGTTTTTAAATTAGAAACTCATTAGAAAATTGTTTAGTTTTATCCCTGAAATGAAAACTAAAATTAATTACATTTTGATTCTAATAAAACATTAATTTTTAATGAATGACTGAATTTCAAGCATAAAATGCATACAATGAACTCCAATCACAACCAGTTTTAAACAGAATTTCAGAGATATTCACCAGAAATTCAAATCCAATTTGAGAGCCATTGAAGCGGACATACATTCCATTATCATCTGATTTAAAGGATTTCCAAACACTTTCAATAGTTTTCCGGTTTAAATGGGATTCACTGGTGTTTCCCAGACCTGAAACTGGCTCTAACTTATTGCCTAAGTATTCATAATGTATTGAGTATTGCATTCATAAGACTTATCAAATGATTTATCGATCGATTTGAGCAAAATTGTTGACCGAAAATATGTTTCATTAAGTATTTTGTTAAATAATTTGTCTTTTTATTTGTTTTTCTTTAAAATGATTACTGAATGCAAACAAAAACGACATTAGATTTTATGCGGAATTCAATACTCCTGAACGTTCTTTAATAGAAAAATATTATATATTAGAGAAAAATAGAGCAGAAAATCTTTTATACTATCCTTTGAAAAAAGTAAAGTAGATTTGAAGAAGTTTTTCAGTGATTTATTATTATATTTTCTCTATTACTTCTTCAGTATATCATTGTTTTGTTATATTTTTTGTTGTTCTCTTCAGTCTTCACCGAAACAAAAGTAGCAATTCTTGTATCTCATTCTGCACTCACTTTTCCTATCATTTAAGTGCAGTTTAATGCCATAAACTCTAAGGTATGACTCAAATCATGTCCGATGCCTCCCTGTTTACCAACTCTTCCAGTTCTTTCTCTCTCATAAATATGACATTTTTTCTCATTCAGTTTCTTGTAAATAATGGATATGTTTTATATATTAGAGGTTTTGTATTATATAAACAAATTTCTTGACTTTATTAAAGTTTTTTCTAATTAATTATTTCAATAGAATATTTGTCTGCAATTCATCAGAATACGTTGAGAGTATGTTCATCCTGTAACTTCATTCCTAACTCTATTCACTAAATTTAATTATAATTCTTTGAAACTAAGCCTTGTTTTCAGTTTTTCGACGAATATTTCCCCAAAGATTAAAACAAAAATAGTCTTCTCACAGATATTCTAATATAATATAATTATTATAATATTGTTATTCCGAATAATTAAGATTTTTTAACAGACATTTTAAGACAAAAAACTCCTGAATAATAGATATAAAGATTGGGCTTACATTGTTTTTGTAAAACTTTATATTGGTGCATTCTTGTTGAGGCCAATTCATTCATTACATTCTTCAATTCATGAGAGGGAAAGAGATAGGAATTCAGTTTATATAAGTTAATGAGAATTAATTTGAATACAACTTTCAAAAAAAACTTTTATAATAAAACAATAACTTTGAGCTTTTCTAGAGCCCAAACCAATAGTGAAAATAGATATTATTATAACCAAACTACCCCTCCTTGAGTTATTAAAACTATAGTCTAGCCATCCCTAAGTTTACCTCTACCCATAACTCTCCTGCACATCTCCCCAGAGGCTTCCCTTTTCGAGTCAGTAGTTTGACTCAATACCCTCTCACTATTATCAAATGTTTAACATATTTCTCCGTAGAATTAGCATGTTCAAATATCAAAATAACCTAATTCGTCATATTGGGGGTGGGTGGCTTAATATATGAGCTCCTTATATACATGACGGGTATATATGAAATAAACAGAATTTATATACTCTTAGTTTGTTTTTTATATAAATTGAAAAGAAATGGAAAAATATTTTTATTTGATTAAGAAAATTGAAAAATATATTCCTTTCGATGGTTTTGTATGTCTTGTGATTTATAATCAAATTTTGTTGTGAACTAAAACTACTATAACTTCATTTACCTGCAGTGCATTCCAGTGCTATTGCAGTGCTATTCAGTGCCATTGAATCCTTAATTCTCAACTCCTGTGCCCCAACCGATCGATATTATTCTGAACTGATCTCAGAGCGCATCTCAACACACGCCTAGAAAAGGCCATTAATTCTGTCCCTCTCTCCCCTATTTTGCTTTCAATTCTGTTCTCTCTTCACATCACTTCTCTGTTAGCTCTTCTCCATTCCTCTCTCTTCCAGTTCTGTCTATGGCTGTGCTCTATCTGTGCGAATGTGATACTACCTGTGATGTGCTGACGATATTTTTTTAGTGCAAAACCATTTGATTCCTGCAATTTTTATTCGATTGTGTAGCCATAAAATTGCAACACTAGTGGTCGACAGCATAGCCTGAGTTAAGACTCAGTCAGTGCTGAAGAATAAAAGGAGAGTATAATAACACTATTTTTTATTTGTGATCTACAAAACCAAAAATTGCTTTTCACTCTCACCGCGTCTGTTCTGAATTGAAAAATATCTATATATTTTGAGTCAGTGGTCAAACGCTATGCACAGTCACACACCGCACAGCCCAACACGAAAATGATCGCATATATACTCCACTTATTTTTAATGGTCAAAAAGTTTTTGTGCGATTAAGCCCTTTGAAAAAAAACGGTAAATTACTTTTTTACGGTTGAAATGTGACCGAAATATTTATGTATTCACTTCTCTTCATTCTGTTCACTCGATTCTGTGTTGCATTCGCTGTAATATTATTTTCTGTTGTATTTCTCTCTCTGAGAATGTTCTGCGATATTCTCTACAAATTTTTTTGTTGGTTTTGATGCTCAGATAAAACTACTTTCTCTCTAAAAGATTAGTTTATAATTCTCTGTACGAACTCTAATACACTCTTTTCCTTCATTTTCTTTGTTATACGTTTTGAGTATTATATCAATCGATATATTAATGCATTTTCTGTGACTCACTTCGTGTTGTATTTCAAACTCATTTAAAATTTAAAATCGTTTAAAATCAGATTAATTTTTGTGATTTAGTGTTAGACTTAACTTTTGTGAACAATATTTTGTGTGATTTCATTGAATTTTAAAAAGATTTTTATGTTTTATGTTAAACTAAAAAATCAAATAACTTATTAATAATATTACATTAAATAATAATATTTCATACTTATTGTCATTTTGTCCATATATATGTCATCTCATTATTTTATTAGAGATATGGGATAGCCATCAATAATTGATAGCAATGGTTGAGCGAAATACCATTTTCTAACGCAGAATATTCGATGGGTTTGACCGCAGTCTCCGTATAGTTTGATCTATACTTTGGTCATTCACTCGAATAATACAAATCTGACAAAACTCTGTTGAAAAGCGATAGTGAGTGAGGAGTGAAATAACAAAAAAATAGTTGCAATGAAAAAAAATCATGGATTTCCTTAACGTGGTCTCTGTTTGTCCGCATTATCTGTTCGTTGCGTGACTGCAGTGTTTCCACACATTTGCACAAAAACTGGTTATTGTTTGTCGTGTGATATGTTGTGTGCGAATAATAACTGACAAAACATTAGATGTCTGACAAACACAGCATTCAAACTGAGCTATACTTCTGTCAGTTTTCAATTCACTCATATTTTACACAAAAAAGTTTGCCTTTCTTTTCATTTTTCCTTTCATTTTGTGTTCATTTGATTTAGTTTTGCGAATATTTTAGGAACTGATAAGAAATTCCTAATATTTATAGACATATAATAACTGTGGAAATGGGTTTTTGTTGAGGCGCTCCGCAAATTACATTAAGTGAATATCGAGCGGAAAGAATCTGTTATTAATTCAATGTTTAGGTTCTGAAAAATTTCGGATTTTTCTAAATGTTTTGATTTGAGATATTAGACCACAAATCAAACAGCGTTTAGCACTTGTTTTATGTATTAAAATAAGTTTAATTCATTGATCACATGTTATAAACATTTTTGTCCAAAAATAATAATTTTCTTTGATATAAATGGAGTGTATTTTTCATAGTGTTATCCTGTTTTGTACGAAAAATATTACATCAAATGACAGATAGTATGATAGATGAATGAGTCCGACATATGTTGGAGTTTGCAGACCGAGCTCTAAGAAAAAGGTTGTTGTCTTACGACACAAGAATTTTATGATTTATTGAGTCATTGTTTTTTACTGTATCTCATATTTACCAAAACAGTGATAATAACGAGACGTTTCTCAGATTCATTGCAATAACATTTCACTCGTTTTTATTTTCAGTAAAAAAAATGTAATAACACTAAAAGTATTTTCTCAGTTCTGAATAATAAAACTAATGTCGAGAACAAAATATTTCTTAAAAATATGTATTTTTTGTTTTATAAAACAAACTCTCTTTATCTATAAAATGAAAATTGATTTTAATGTTTAAAAAAGGGAAATATTTTATTTCAAATTTGATTTCTATCTTTCCATTAAATTAATTCATTTTATATCAACAAAAAATCTGTCGGATGAGTCTTATGTTCGCACATTTCATATAAATTTACAAACAAATGATTGGATTTTTGTTTCCATTGTCTAGAATTTATCGATTAAAATGTTTCCGATTCTGTTTTAGTGTTTGTTTAAGCTCTGTTTGTAATTGAATTACAGTAGAAAACAGAAAATATTTGCTCATTTCATGACAAACAACAACTAAACCGAAATGTTGGCCAAAAACAAAAGTTTTGTTTAAAGAATATCCATCACAAACATTGAAACCAATGCTTCACTTATAATGTTTGCTAAGAAACCAAAGCTAATCCATAATCATGTCTGACCACACATCTCTAAATTGGTTATATGATCTAAGTTGGTCAATTTGGTCAATTTTACTTTGAAATGTGAAGCACCCTTATAGTGGCCCATATTTGTCTTGAATTTGCATCGCTTTTAATCTTTGAACCCCTTTTCAAATACAGTAGTTTTGTTTCATTTGGTTTAAGCCCTTAGAATAAGACTCACTCTTAAGCACAGAATAAATGAGTTGAGTGCTGTTTGTCGGGCAAAGCCCTGATATAAAGCCGAATATTGACTCCGACTCTAATGCAAAGAATTTTATTATCTTCTCGAATGCCATCTCTGATCACTGTTTGTCAGAATCAGCCATCAATTGCTATATTACTCAGAGTTTGTATTTCTCAGTGTTTTTACCAAATTATTTGTCACTTTCATGAGAATAGTCTTTATTTTGGTTTTTTGTTGTATAGATGTTGAGCACCGGTCAATACAAAGTAATAACTCGACCATAAATATGATACTCAAAACGGGGGAACATTAAATTCTTTTCATCTTTTATTCTGAGCTATTATTCTGAGCTAATATTCAGTGTAATAAATATATATTTTTCATTTCTTCTGTCAATTCCCTGTATTTTGAAATTCCAGGAGTTTATGTCCATTAAATCCATTAGAGATAATAATATGTTTTTCCTATTCTTCCAATTCTTGTGCCATTCATTAGATTTCTTTTGAGTTCTGATTCCGAATCAAATGATTTATTTATGTGTTTCGAGAAAACGACGAAATCATACAATTATATTGTGATAACTTATTTATGTAATTATTTTCATCTATTATTCAGGTAAACCATTAAAGGAAGGACCCCTTGATTACAATCAGGAGAACAACACTCGAATTGTGTTCAATATTTCAAGCGTTGCCTTTCAATAGATCACCGAATCGTTTGGGAATTGTGTGTCCGCCACTGTTAGTCCATCAGTTGTATACTACTATTTTCAGCGCTTCTTCTCAAATAAGATTACATTATCATAAACTTAGTCTTTTTTTAGTTACAAAATACCATTTCTAACAATTTTCTGTTGAATTTTCAATGAATTGACTGAAATGCAAATCTCTTCTAAATATTCTTCATTTAAATTCTAGGTTTTAGTAAACTATTCCTACAAACAGTTTATTTAAGTGAAGATCACAAATGAAAGATGAGTTGAATGAGGAGTTGTTGAAAACCAACATTAGATTTGATGGACTCTCGGTATCGGTGTCTGCCATTGAGTGTACGCCACATATAGGAAAGGAGAGGAAAGGCATTCGCACACATGAATAACATAATAATAAAAATAGTAATAATGATAAGAAAAAAAGTGGTAAATAATAAAAATAAATTGTTATTGCAATCAATGGCAACCCGTTGTCTGCCTCCTCGGCTAAGCCCCACCCATGTATTCACTGTTAAACCAGTCATACCTTTTTCCAGGTCTTCTGATTCTCACATCGCTATGAAGTAGTGATCATTTCTCATAGTCTAGATTTCACTCCGTATCGCATGCCTTTCCACAAAACCTTAGTTGATGTGCAAAACCCTACTACTGTTTTCCCGTATCGTGAAAAGCACTCATCTTTTCAAAAGATGTTGTTTTTGTAGTAATGCCTGCATTTGACTGCACTCAGAGTTACGGTATATCTGAAGAATCGGTGAATTACTTGATGAATGCGCTATCGGTCTCTTCGTCTCCTTATCATTTCCGCTGTCCAGACTTTATTTGAGCCCTGGACGGAGAACTGATAAGGGCGGGGGGAGTACTACTAACACCACTAATCATATACTAATAGTCTTTTCTTTGGTCATCTCATAATTTCCGTCCTCTTTGTTCCCTATTTTTCTTCTCTATTATTATTAATAAATGCGATTAACTTTTCATAACTATCTTTAATAATAGGCTTCACATCACTTATAATAACAGATAATTACAGTCTTATTATTTTCTATCCAATAATATGTGTTATCAATAAGTCTTTTATAATATTCTTCCTGTGATTTCTTTTGAACAATAATTTGCTTATTATTCTTGTAATCAATTTTATGTAAAAAATGATTTCCGAGACTTAAATCTCTTGAAAATAATTAAATAAAATATATTTCAAAAAAATTCAAAACAATTTTCGCAATAATTTATCAGAAAAATGGGAATAAAATACATTTCCAATTAAATTCCACTTTTTTTATAGTCTGTGGAATAAAAAGTTGTTGTTTTGCCACAAATTTATAATAATTTATATTTTTGTAAATCATTTAAACTTCAAACCAATCCTTACGGCGACTGACGGCTGCGTTGTGTGGAGTAATCAATAGATAGGGATGTGACCCAAGACTGCTTTGTGGTAACGGTTCCGAATACATCCAGAATAGCGCCTGAAATACATTTATTATTTAAAGCATTGATTATTTCGTTTTCTGCGATCACAGATGCTCTTCAAGACTCCAAATAACACACAAATTGAATAATTCATTAAAATCAACATTAATTTGAGGTTTTATATCAACAATATTATCTGAGCTATACTTTGGACCATTTCTGCTCAATAAAAGAGCTCTCATTTCGCAAACATCTCTTATTTATTTTGAAAACCAATTATTTTGTGATTCAAACGAATATTTTATTGACTTTTAATTACATTTATTAGTTTTAACCGCAATATCAGTCAAATACGATTCAAAGAATGATTCAGAATACAATCCATTAGAAAATAAATGAAAAAAGTCATAATTGAATTACCTAGATCACTTAGATCAATCTCTAATTCAAAGGGGTATACAACAATTTCAGCGAATTTTTCCAAATAAATCAGAATCAAAAGCTGACCGGAATTTATTTTAGTTATAGAATAGGGATGACCAACAACTGGTAACTCCTGCACAAGAACTAGACCTGTCTTGAGAGAGGAAAAATATTCATAGAGTAGGGAATTATGTCAAATTAGAGTTGGGCCAGAAATAAACTGATCAGGCAATGAATTATTGATGAATAATGTGATCGACGCACAAGTCTTTGGCAAAATCGTGTTTTCATTTGAATATTGGATCGTTTTTTCTTATATACGACATAAGTGTCAATATTTAATGTTTGATTTCAACGGTAGAACTCAATATTAAAACCGATGGCAAACAAATATTAAGAATATTTTGGGACTCAATGACTGCCAAAGCATTTGGGTATTCAATGATTGAAAACTATATGAATTCCTTCACATTTGGTGTGAAAAATCAAAACTATTATTGATTTTGATTAGTTATATGAGAGAAAAATCACTAATGCGCAGAGGCTTTACTGGATAACTATTCAAACACAAGATGTGACAATTTATGTTTGTTGTCTGTCACTATTATATTCACAAAATTACTTTACTTCATCTCTTGTGCCCCTCTTTTCTGACTTTTTCATTTATTTGGCCAATAAATCAAGAGAATACAAACAGGGATACAAAAAGGGATAATAGAATAATATACAGCAGGAGATTATCAAGCAATAGCACAAAACTCGTAAGATGAAAGTTTTGCTTATATAATAAACTCAGTGATGCGTAACCTTTTTATCTTTAGGGGGAATCAGGGTAGCAATACTCCACTCACATCTCAAGGGAATCAAAGAGGAAAGTATTATCCTGCAGTCCTGATCAACCAAGTTGTTTAATAATCAATATAATGACTAAAATACATTCTAATTATTTCTAATTATTTCTAATTATTCTAAAACATACTTTAAATACAGTTTAACCCTGATTTATAGTCGTTTATATGAAAATGTCCATGAGCCATTTTGGCTTAGAGCTCAGGAATTCGAGCTAAGAAGGGGAGCTGAAGAATCTATGGTCGCATCAGAGCACAAGCTTGATCATGCTTATAATCTGAGTGAATCGATAACATAAAGACTGAATATATGATTCGCAGGGCTTTGCTTTCATTTCTGTTTAATTAATCACTTTTGGATTCTGTAGTCATTTGTGTCCTAAACCTAAAAACTAATTTAATATTTAGAATAAATATACGAAAACAACATTTCATTGAGAATTCTATGAAAATTAGATGAACTCAAACCTAATTAAACATTAAATTTATATTTCAGTTAAGGATTAGATTCGGTATTGAAGTGAATAACAAACAGCGGTTAATATTTTTAAAGCAAAATATTCTCATTAACTATACTTTAAAAGTTAATTCTATGACATTTTCATTACTTAATTCACGATTTGTTTCATTCGGAGTCTTATATTCAAAAGTAAACCCATTTTTTAAAAGAAATTTTTTTTCAAAAAAGTAATTATCAGAAAAAAAAAGTAATTTAGTGGTATTTGCCATATTGCCACATTGCCATGATCAATCGAATATTTAATTAAATTTGAAAGTTTTAAAATTGTCGTCTCATATAAATAGAAGTTAGAGTTAGTCTAGTGGTAAAACTTCTGCAGATCTCAGTAGTGTTGCTAAAGTCCTGGTACTACTGATTCAGTTTGTGATGAATGCCATACTTAATGTCTAGTGAGGGCTCAGTTTTTTTTGTGTCACCAAAACTAAAAGCTAAAAGTCTTTTGATTGAGTTCTCTAATAATTATTGCGTTTTGCAAGTATTGGTTCATTAATTTGTAGCTCTAAGTCATTGGCAGTCAATCGACACAAAACTCTTTGACTAATCTTTGAATAGTTGAAGCACTCCGTTGTTTAGTAGTTGACTCTAGCTTTGAGGGCAATACACTTATTGAAAGGGACGATCAAAGGGGGTTATCACTACCCCCTCTAGAATGGCAAACCCTGGGCTCTTCTCCTACTCTAATATTGAAATTTGCGGTCATTTCTATTTACAAGAGAACAAGACTGGGGAAGATTGCCTTCAAATTTGATTTTTAATTAATTCAAATAAATATATAAATGTTTTATAATAGAAATGACATATTCTTTGAAATAATTTGTTGCAAAAGAGAAGAGAATGAGCTATAAATTGCAGACATAATTGTAAAGGACTCACAAATTCATATAAATTGCTTTCATTTTGCAAAAAAATCCAATGTTTTGTGAGAGAGCTCTGAACCAAAAATCAAAAAATATTTTAATAAATCTTTTATTTTTGCAAAAAAGTGTTTTTTTAAACAATTAATTGAAGTAAAGAGTGGTTCAGAAGAGAGAGGAATGAAATTAAAGAGTTTTTGTGCAGTAATTGAAAATTGTGTTCATTTTGTGGCAAAAAGTGTTTTGAAACCAAAATTACAAAACACATCAAATTCTCATTAAAGATAAATGTCTTTTAAGGCTAACAATAGTTAATATGATTACACTTATCGAGTGATATATTCTTAATGTTGTTCCAGAAGTAGTGTGCGTTCAGAGGGACCACTCTTGAGCCCAATTTGAAGAACTTTTGTGCCGCTAATAAATTATTGATTATATCAGACATTAAAAGACATTAAAACAGACAAACAATTGAAATACAGACCAACAGATACGACAATAAAACTTTTACAACAAATTCAATATATTAGTAATGAAACAAAAAAGACATTTTCTCCGCTAAAAGCAATACCGTCTTCACTAATGGGTCACGATTTTTGCATTCCTCATTTTAGCACACTTTTGGATAACACCGGCACATCTTCTCAGGCATATTGTCTTAATACCACTCTATTCTGACATTTTTAAGAAGAAACTCCATTATTGTTTCCAAACTCAACCAAAAAATCTTAAAATTTTGAATTGAATCCAATAAATAGTGTATCAATTGATCCAGAATATCAAGAATTCAAGAATCATATTTACAAAACTTATAGATTTGAAGCAAACAATTATTTATTTATAAATTAAATATTTTTTATTTTGAATTATTTATTGAATGTTTATATTTAATTAATATTTTATTACCATTCGATTTTTGATTCATAATTCAAGAAGAGGACCAAGAGTTTCAATGCAGTAGGAATAGAGAGATTGGAATTGAATTGAATTTATATTTTGTTGAGTCTTGAGATGAGAATGTGCGCCATCTGTCAGACACTTATACCCAAACATATGACTAAAATTATAAACAATTTTGAAATCGATTTGATTTTTGTTATTCTGTGCTCTTTTGCAGACACTTTCCAAATAAACTCTCAAATGAGTTCTTCATTTAATTGATCCCTTTATTAAACGTGAAATCAGTTTAGTTATAATGAGTTCTTTGCGAATAATCATTTGCTGGAAGCGATCTGTTGGCCAAAGATTACGGACCAAACAGTTTTACTCGACTCTGAGTCTTATGTCAAACGAAGATAATTACGACAAAAACTATTATCAAAACAATGAAAATCAAAAACAAATTTTAGCGAACATTCGTTTGAGAGGACTCGAAGACCAATTCAAAGAACTCTTTGATCCAAAAGTATCAAACGATAAGTCACTCCTTTCTGATGCAATTCTTAGGAATATTGAGTCAATGCCTAATAAATTGGACCCAATTTGGTGAGCCATCAAACTTTCTTAACTACCCTATAGTGCAATATCACCGCTTAACTGCCCTCCCATTCCGGTCCCATTTAAAGTAAATGTTTGCGCCATTAACTCATTATTACTGACTTATTGATGGATCAATTACTGATCGTTAACTCTTTGTCTATAATATTGTATGCGATTTATAGTCTGATTGTATGTGTTTTGTGACCAAACCTAAGGTATACCAAAGAGAAGCCCGACTTCGAGACAGTGGCGACGGTCGGCACTAAACGACACTTTGATTTTGTGCCGCAAAAAGCGGAGACATTAATGGAAAAGTTGGGTCTTTTATACTTATCTGATAGAAGTTATGGTAATTTAGGTGTTGTCGGCGGCAAAAGCAGTTTCGCACTCTTCGGTGATTTGTGTCGCTTAGAGCGGGCGCTCATCTCTTGGACCACAAAAACTTTGATAAATGAGTTTGGGTTTGAGCCCATAGTTGTGCCACAATTGCTGTATTCAGACGTAATAAAGTCGTGTGGATTCAACCCTTCCAGTAATCGCTCACAAGTCTATCGATTGGCTTCTGATCAGAGGGTCTGTCTGATAGGCACTGCCGAACAGCCATTGGCCGCACTCAACATCGGTTAGCACTCGTTATGTGTCGACAATTGCTAAATGATTATCGTTGAGTACTCTCCTCCCTATCCTCTCAACTTTCCCTTCGATTATAATATTTGTAACAAATGATAGGATTTACTCGTTTTGAGTGAAAAAA
Source organism: Minunthozetes semirufus (assembly GCA_034699985.1). NCBI lineage: Eukaryota > Metazoa > Arthropoda > Arachnida > Sarcoptiformes > Punctoribatidae > Minunthozetes > Minunthozetes semirufus. The sequence goes on from JAQIXD010000046.1 coordinate 13,270, forward strand.
AATTATTGTTTGTCTCAGAAGTAGTTTTACTTTTTTATCAATTCCTAAGTGACCTCTACTTCACTCTATTCTCATATTTTCTCCTAAAGTCTAAATTCTTGGTCTTTTTGAAGGCTTTTATTAGTTTTGATAAATGTTTGGTTATTTTTCACTTCAAAAACGTCTTCTGTATTATTACTATTAGGGGAGACCTTCAATGAGGAGGACTTACCGAAGAAGTACTGTGCAATGAGCCGATGCTATCGCGCCGAAGGCAAGAATACTAAACAAAATTGGGGTCTTTTCAGAGTTCACTACTTCAACAAACTGGAAATGTTTGCCATCACTGATGAAAGACAATCCTCGCAAATGTTAGACCATTTGGTAGACATTCAAAAGACTTTATTCGATCGGTTGTGCCTTTGCTTCAAAGTAGTGGATATGCCGCCACACGATTTGGGTGTTCCGGCCTTCAGAAAGTTCGATATCGAAGCTTATATGTCAGGTATTCCTCTTTCGTCAATAATTTTATCGATTTTTGATATCTTTTTCTCTTTATTTGTGATTTCATCAAAATGTGTTCAAATCGTTGTCTCAATAGTTCTCTCAAATAATAAGCCTTTTATTGAATTAGTTTTGATTTGAGAACAAAAACCACTTTTAATAGTATTGACAATCATTTGATCTCTCATTAAAACGACTGAAGTGTTAATTATTTAATGAATTTTGTTATGAGTTTTCATATTTCAATTGAGATGCGGAGGAAGTCCTATCTTTTTGGTGAGCTTAGAGACTATCGCTCCTAAAAAATGTTCAAATACTCCGAATATGAGTTTATGAACAGAATATTTGATGAGAAGCTCAGCACAAAAAATAATCCCTTCAATAAGGTTTGGTTGTGATATGATGTGCTCACAGGCTGTTAGAGCAAACATATCTGAAGTGATACTACTTTTATAGAATTTGTCAAATCCTTCCCTTATTCTGAGTCCTGAGTATTGAAATGATTGGACTTCTGTTTGGCTTTAATTTAATTAATTAATGATTTAATGAATGGTTTTCTCAATACTTAAGGTCGAGATGTTTGGGGAGAGATTTCCTCGGCTTCTAATTGCACAGACTATCAGTCAAGACGTCTGAATATTAAATACAGAACTCTGTGTCTGAATGAAGAAACCAATGAAGTGTTCAAAGATAAGTTTGTTCACACAGTTAATGGTACGGCATGTGCTGTGCCGCGAATGCTGATCACAATTTGTGAACAAAATCAAACCAGAGATGGATTTGTTGTAATACCAGAAGTGTTGCGCCCTTTTATGAACGGACAGACGCTTATTGACAAAAGACAAACAGTGTTTGCTATCAGCGAAGACCCAAACACAGGACAAGTCCACTCACTCTAATCGCATTATGCCGTCCACTCATCTACTCTTCATTTCATAGCCAAACAAATGTCTCTTTTCTTACACTTTTTGTCGAAAGAGATTACAATTGAAGTCATTTTTGTAAATAAAATCAATTATTTGTTAATTAATTTAATTTTTGTTTCAATTATTCTTTTTTTGGTTGAATTTCTCAATAATTGTGAATCCGTTTCAAATAATTGGAAAGTTTTTGTCATTTTTGGGCAAATCCTGGATATAAGTCGTTTGAGAAGTCGTCCGGTTCTGATTCCCATTAAATTCTTTACTCATTTTTGTTCATTTTTTTACTAAAAATGTATTTTGTATTTCATATGAGTTTCAAAACTTCGAATATTTTATTTGAATTTATGTTTTGCATCAAAACATCGATTAATTTAATGAAAACTAACGTTAAAAGTCTGGTAAATGTGTTTCTTATCGGTTGGCGTTTCTAATGAGGAATGAAATTCTCTGTTTATTCGCTTGATTTCCGACTAAAGACTCGAATTCAGTCATTAAATGAAATAAAAAATCTTTTCTGAGACAAGACTTTAACAAAATTATGAACTTTTTTGGAGAAAAAGTGGAATTTAGGCCTAAATTGTTGCAAACTTTAATGGCTTTAAAGAAAATTTAGTTTTTCTTTTATCGCCAATCGTTAGTGTTTTTGGTGAACATCTGTGTCCGTCTGTCTCTGACTCTTATTTATACTTCAGATATATTTTTCATTAAAAAAGTATATTTTCTATAAACTAGCAATTCTTGTCTTCAATGCTCTTTCAATTCACCCGAATATCATTTGAGTCCATCATCTGATGACAAATAAATTGCCACAAATTTGTCCTCTTATTTGATCATTGAATTGGAAACAGAGTTTTTTTGTTGAGTTATCAAAACTAAATTAAGATAAATGTTATTATATTTAGATTTGTATAATTTAATAATAAAACAACACTATTCTGTGCCATTCTGTGCCACTTTAATACCATTGCAATAAGATTCTGGTAATAGAATTGTTGGGAATTAGTCGCAAATGGTTTCCAACCAAATAACTCCATCTCTTCTTGTGTTCAAACATTCGCTTTTTCTTCGCTAAACTTAATCCCAAACCAAAAGCTTTTTCACTCTTCAAATAATGGTTGTCTTCAGTCAGAAATGCTTTTCTCTCCACCCGTCGTATGAAAAAAGCCATTTCCTCATAACAGTTCCCAAACGTTACAAATGAGTCTCATTTGAAACAAGATTTCGCCAATTATTGAAACATTCATTTATCAAATATTTTCACATAAATATGTTGTGCGGCGTCTGAGCCCTCACTTTTCACAAGTACTGTTAGAACTAACATTACTTTCAGAACAACATTTTCCTAATTATCGAACTCTATATTAATTTAATTAACTCGTAAATTATGTTGGATCCTTGTTTACTTGTCTCTGTTTATTTGTGCACATTTATTGCATCTTAAATCTATATTTTATCTCAATATTCATTATTTGTTGTAAATTTCATTCCATTCATAAAAAGAAGTGTTCTGGGTATTGGATTTCAAACAAGTGACACATTTCTATCAATAATTGATGGATTGAATTAAATTTTAACAAAATTTGTGGTTTTTTGCTGAAAATCTGGTGAAACAGCTTTTGTTGAAATAAATTCTATGGAATCTATTGTGAGATTCAATAAACGATTTATATGTCAAACCTTGAAATTTAATCACAAGTAATAAATTCAGAAGATATTCGATTAAGTCTCTGTTATTTACGGCACAGATAGTCTATATGGTTAAACCCCTGATAAATCCCGAGAATGTGGAAGAAAATTTAGATTGTGGTCACTCACCTGGAATTATATCGAAATTGGGATAAATTGTTTTGGGTTTTGCCAATATTTTTCAGAATAAGACTGAAATTTAGGTTCAGTTTAATAAAGAAATAAAACCTGGAAAATGGTTGTTCCTTCCGTCATTCGACCCCCTCAATACCACTTGTATAAACTTGGTTATCTTTGATTTACAGTCGATCATAAAAATAGCGAAATTCCTTATTTTCAATTTAATTCTGGTATTTACTGAACGAAATTAAAGCAAATCATTGCTCTCCTGTTTTGGACATCAAAGGCGACAAAATTGAAAAAATCAATTATAAATGTTATAGAAGTTTATGAATTGAAAGCCTTTTTTACAATTGAGTGAATCCCTGTATCGAAAAAATTTATGTCCAATTCTAGAGTCAAAATGGAAATCAAAGATTGATTCAAAAGATATCTTTAAATTGAAATCGAAATGTCTATGAAATTGAAAACTCAAAGAATATTTTGAAATTCAAGAGCTTTTAGTTTACAATATGTTTGATTTGATATCACTTTTCGTATAAAATATGGAAATTATATGAATTTTCGCCAAAATTCTTGCTTTGAATTGTGTTTGAGTTTAAAATTCATTGAATTCTGTTTTTTAGATTTAATTCAAAACAATAATTATTCTGAGTCTTCAAATAAATTGATATTTGGATACAAAACTCTGGAGAATTGAATGTTTAGCTCAGAATATGTTTGCGATTCATATTTGTTCAAAATTTTCTTATATATGAGAAGAGAGTATAAGTGATGTCAAGCTTTTGGAGAAAAGGTTTTGAATGTAAGCGAAGAGAATATGAAAATCGATAAAACGGTTACCAAAACAACGGATACGTAACGAGAATTGGAGTAAAAGAATTGATTGAAGCCATGGATTATTTCCATAGAGATTCGTACGCAACGCTTCTCTATGGGACGGAATAACACTGTTTTCATTGACGCAAATCTTTTTAGTCGATTACTGTTTCGGTTCATACGTTATGTCTGAGTGAGAAAAACAAATTAACCATTCCTTCCAATTGAAAACCTGAGCGACAAATGAAAATTATATACCAATTCTCTTAGAATACAGACTGAGTGCTAGTTGTGCTCCAATAGCACTTCCCTTTACATAGACTATGCATTAGAGATAATTTTCTATTGATATTCAATATTCTGTTCGCTTCTGTCGTCAATCGATTATTTAAGAAAAATATTTTTTATAAATCAATTAATTAATTCATATAAAAAACTATTGTCTTAATTATGAGTCAAAATAAAGCGTCAAATTAAATCACAATTTGTTCGGTATGTGCTATAAATCCTTTCCATTCATAACATCTGTCAGCTAATCAAACACAAAGTACCAATATTTTTTACCAGAATATTATTTTGAATAAATATTTCTACTAACTCTTGTTGAGGGCTCTCATAGTTTATATTCAGTTTATTGACTCATCAATTGATTCAAAATTTTTAATTATTTTTGTTATTCACTCTTTTTTTCTAATAATAGATTAATAACGCTATGAATTGAATGAATGAATTGAAATGAATGATCCGACAGATGTTATCGAAATTATGGAACAAATGAGCGATAATTATGACAACACTTCTGGTTATGAGTTGGCAGAGACGGATCCCAACCCTCATAAACACGATTCAAATGATTTAACAGAAAACATATCGAATGGTTTCGACGAAAGTAAGACTTTTTTGTGGATTTTATTCAATTAATTCTTAGGAATAGAAATAATTTTTAGTGAAATATAACTACAAATTGAATGAAAATTTGAAGAATATGTTTGAATATTATAGACATAAAAAGGCATTTATTTCTCCCACTATTTAATACATCATTTCCTTTGATATTTTGAAACACTTCTATGGAATTGTTTTTCGCTATAATATTAAAATTTACTTTAATTTTCATTCATTCAATCGTTTGTTAATTATTTGATTGAAATCTAATCAATAGTTTATTCAATTATGAGAACAGTCGACACAAAGAGTGATAATCAAGAGACCGATGAAGTGTTTGAAAGACATTTGAGATATTGTGACTCTGAATATGGAGACGACGGCGACACAGAATTCGAGTTAATGGGGGACAGACTCTCACCAAATAGAATGAGACACCTGGAAGAAGAGCAGGAACTACTTAATAGTTCCCTCATTGCTCTGACCACACACTTCGCTCAGGTACAGCTTAGGCTCAAACAAATTGTTGACTCAAACGAAGATCAAAGGGAAGAACTACTCAAAGAATTGGAACAATTTGCTAATAGAGGAATACCTGACTTAAGGCAACCACAAATAGATTTAATGGGTGACGAAGAAAGGGGTAAATCAATAATAAGTCAATCAATTCTCTCTCTAATAAATTATTTGTATTTAGATAACCGACCCGTAACTGAAGACACGCTAGAAATGCAAAGAATCAAACAAAAAGAATTGATTGAAAAACTTAAGGATCAATTAGAAGATCTCGAAAAGTATGCCTATGAAACGGGAGAAATGGCGTCCATTCCCTCGTCAATGCTTTTGGAGAGACAGACAGTGATTATCGAACAATTGAAGGGAAAATTACCCCTAAATTTAGACGAATTGGACAAATCGACGCCAGAAGAGCTCAGAAAACAAGTGGACAAAGCTATACGTGATGTCTGTCCCTTTAGATTATTATTTGAATTTATTACTGAATGGAATTATTTTTAAACAGTTGGTTAACCCCGTTATTATGAAAGAACAACTCGTCACTCAATTAAAGACACAAATAACTGATTTGGAAAGATTTATACAATTCCTTCAGGGTATGTATAGATTGTATAGATTGCATAGATGTCCATTATTCTTGTTATTATTGTTGTTACTTCTTTACAATTCATAATTATCTTCTATTATTCTACATCATAGGTAGTAGTGACGAGTGTACAAACAAGTGTACCTGCAATTGTCCACTTCATGGTAATAGTCAACAGTCTGTCGAATCATATAATCCATTAAAAGCCAATGAAATGCAAAAACGAAAGAATGAAAGAAATCGTAAAAATAGGGAAACAAACGAAACGGCGATTAAAATGATTCGAAGAGCTCTTACTTTATTACAAGTTTTCACATTCGCTCAGTTTGGTTGTGGTAAATACCTATCGATTGTCTTTTCTTTCATTTGTTTTAATCAATATCTCATTAAAAGGTAATATCAATAACTTCGAGAAGAATACTCTGAAGAAATACCCGAAAGGCAACCACTGGGGAGACTTGAGGGCTAGACTTGAGTTAGCGATTGATAAGATTCTTGATATACACCACGAAAAACATTCCAATGATTCCGACTATACCTCTGATTCTGATGATTCTCCGACCAAACTATTGTCAGACGAAAGGATGACTTCTGCCGTTCGCAAAGAATTGTGTTCATCGCTAAGAGATCTGTTAGGACACGGCCTCATTGGAAACGCATCTAATTTAATAAATGATAATTCAACCCAATCTTTGTTGAGTTGGGGCTGTTTTTCTACCCGATCTCATTTAGTTCCGCGACAACTACACGCCTGGGATGTTATCCTCAAATATTTTGAGCTTAAAGTAAATGTCATTTCATTTGAAATAAATTTTTAATGCAATTGTTTTGTGTCACAGAATGGAAGTAAATTCAATTCATGTCCGGCCCGACGACTTTCGCAGGCTTTTAACTTACAGATAGTGGGCGGACAGGCTATTACACCAAAACAGACATTACTGTCATGTATTGATGACATAATTGAATCGCACACCAAATTGAAGAGAAGTCTTGACTCACATTTCAAGGCATTTGTTTGCGAAGCTCTTAAGTAAGACTAAACTCATTTTAAATGATTTTTCTAATATTTTCCAAATTCTTATCATTAAAGTGAAGGAAAACTGAGTCAATGGCTTAAACTTATTGTGAAGACCCGTACAATTGTGGATACATTTTACGAGCCCTGGTCTTACACGGCTTCTACTAGTTTTGAGGACAGCATTAGATCTTTGGACAGGCTATCGGTTGTTCGGTTCCATTTGCCAATAGATTTGGCGATACGTCAGTTGCAAAACATTTCCGACGCTTTTTAATGTTTTGATAGAAACGATTGAACACAAGATATTAATGTTTAAATTATTAAAATTAATATCAAATTAAACTTAAAATCACTTTTAATGACATATTTTTCTATTGTTTTTGATTTTATTGTTATTTTAATTAAAAGATTTTAAATTCACTTTAAATATATGTAATTAAATTATATGTAAAACATTTACTTTCGATCGTTTAAATTGTTGTATATTTTCGATGTAATAATCATTTGATTAAATTATTTGTTGTTTTTAAAGTAAAGTAATTCAAAATGAACTCAAAAATTCTAATCAATCAAAACTAAAAGTTATCATACAATTGAAATCAAGAATTTTCACCTCTAAATTTGAATTCCAATACTAATAGAATAAGAAGCGATCCTTTAGTAGTAACTAATGTTTAGTTCATCGTCTTTAATGAGAATTCATTGCAAACCAGAATTTAGTGATTTATATGTCTTTCAGTTTTTATCTAAAGAACCGGTTGTTTCCTGTATTAGGGATCGGAATAAATGAACTTTCATTTAATTAAAATGAAATAAACACAAAAATTTTACATAAAATAGATTTATTGCACAGAATTTATTATTTTAAACATAACTCAAATTGATCACACCTGGACACACACATACACAGTTTCACTCTGGAACTTTCAGCTTAAAAGATTTGTTTTGAATAAATTTGACCAAGTACATTTTTAATTGGTTTAATTAAATAATTTTGAATAAAGAAGCAGAATAATCTCCCAAACTTTAGCTACCTAACCATAAATAGTCATCATTTGCGTCCAGGTCGTCCATGTGGTTGCATCATTCCTGCTCCACCTCTTGGTTGCGGGTGAGGACCTGGCCCTCTACCTTGTTGTGGAGGCGGGTGGTTATTCATAGGATGAGTTTTTCGTGTCACAGTATGAGAAGAAGTTGTAGTTTCTTCATCAGAAGAATCAGTGGTCGACTCATTAGACTCACTATCATCAGCTTCTGTAGTGGGAGCGCCGTCTCTCATCATTGCGACCACAGTATCAGCGCATTCAAATGGACTCAATTCACAGACAATTGCCGTCAAAATTAAAATTAATTTTATTGACTTAAATGAATGCATTTGTCTGAACACAACTCTATTCTCTAATAAAGGAATAAATAAATTAAAATAATTTTCGACTTATATTTGAATTCCGAGTAAAAGTATTTCGTATAAAATGATTTTATTATTTATTTGTTCACATTTTTTGATTGATTGAAATTTAGTAATAATTTAATCTTTAGTTGAAATCAAATTTCAATTTTTCCAAAAATCGATTAATTTATTAAAGATTTCGAAATTAAATTTATTTCATAACAAAAAAAGAAATCATTTAATCGAAAATCATTAGAAAAATTCAATTTAACCTTTAATTTAAGGAAATACCAAAAACAAAATCAAGACATTCACTAAAGACCGGACACTAAAGAAAAGAAAATTAATACTCTTTCAAAGTTTTTTCGATTAAATTCTTTAAAAAGAAAAATTCTTAAAATAAATTGAAATGCCATCAGATGTGAGGCGTCTGTCCCCTCACAGAGAAAAAACTCATTAATATTCTATTCATTACTTATTAAGAAAAAAAAGTTAACGTTTGTTATCATTTTCTGAAATTTTGATATCACTTTAAAACATTTTTTGAGTAATCCGTGAAAAGGAGAGAGAAATCAATTTAATTGACTTAAAAATAAATTTAATTTTAAAACAAGAAATCTTTGAAAGATTTCCGACAGTTATATCAAATGATAGAATTGTTGATCCCTTCCAATGGTATCTGAGGTGATATCGAATGAGATTTTTTCTCTCAAAATCCTTTAACCTTTTGAGACACCAAATCATTAACATAAAAGTCATCGGCTTTTTTGTTGTAGAACTGGTCAGAGGGACAAAAGGGTTTACCTTTTTGGGAGTCGGCACAAAACTTGTCATCGAATTTTGTATAAAAGGAACCATCAAAACTCAGAGGAATCATCGAAAGCTTTTCAGTTGATTCGCTTAAAACAAAACCCAAAACAATTAAAAATGAAATTTTTGGTGAGTTTTGAACTCAATTTGAAAACTTATTTAAAAGTAATTTTTCTATTCTTTATAGTTGGCCCTCACTTTCCTCACAATGGTTGCCGTTTCAATGGCCCAATATTTCATTCCTGGCCAGACTGTGCTGACCGGAGTTGGAGAGATCGCCCTGGATGGTCACAGCAAAATTGCTTACCAGGGCTACAACAATCCTAACCTCAACAGATATGGTTATAATGGTTTCAACCCATACGGAGGTGTTAATGGTCTCAATAATATTGGTTATCCTATTTGGAGAAGACGATAGACTCACCAATAGATTGACAAACGGATGGACAAAATGGACACAACGAACGAATGCTTTGACCGATCGATCACTTTTTCATAACATATTTTCTAATCATTTTTTATCCAAAATTTAATTTAAAGTTCAAAAACAAATTTCAATAAATTCTTTCATAAAATATATTTATTATAAAATTATTTAAAAACAGTTTTGAAATAAATTTAATTAATTTGTAAGAAAATAAAACTATTTTCCAAAACATGGAAATTCATTTACATTTGAAGGAATAATGAAAGATCACTGGGTTTTAGTGACACTTTTGATAACATCTTTGAATGTTGCGAATGAATGGCAATAAAGTTCATAAACAAGAGTCAAAACTTGAGAATTAGTGGTTATTCCCTCTAATTTATAGGCTCTAAACCAGAAGAAATAAAAATTTTCTTCGACTTTGAACTTCAAGTTTTAAATATTTGACAAAAATTAATAGAAATAAATCAAAGTCCAAATCAAAAGACAATAATTCTATTAAAAAGTTTTAGTTTTGAATAAAATTATACAAATTTTTCCAAAATTAAAGTCTTATTTAATGCGAAACCAATTAATTAGTTAAAAATCTAATAAAACTGAACATTAATTTGAATTTTTAAGTTGACCTTCAATATTATAATAATGTCTCAAAGCTAATACTGTAAATAATGAGAGTAGCAACAAGACTAATCCGGCAACTTTTTTGAGCTGAACTCTTTGAACTTGATAAACTTGCTGAAGTGAACACGAATTTTTGAATTGTTCACCAATTTATTGAATCCTTAAACCAGATGTTGTTCACTATGACTGATAATGTCTTGAATTCCAGATCTAGTTTTGTTGAACTGCGAGATGATTCCAGTCGTTGACATTTCTGTCAATTGCAAGATCAGAATCAAAACAAGTTCTCATGAATTTGATTAAATTCCATATAAAAAGAGTGAAACCACTGAAGAGACAACAAATTTGCTTCAATTCCTGATTTGATTCAATTGTGTTGAAAACAAACTCTTAAAATTTGAAAAATGAAATGCATGGTAAGTTATTGCTAACATTTTATTCTATTTCTTTTTAAATTCAAATGTTTTATTTGGTATTTCCTTGAATTTCAGATTGTGTTCGCTCTCTTTGCCTTCATTGGGGTTATGGCAGCACCGGCTAAGAAGTCTCAGTCAACGGTCCGCTACCAATCACTTCCTCAAATTCAGTATCAGTACGAACCCGTTCAGTTGGTGGACACCATTTTGACTTCTGACCATTACCTTCCCAGCTCTGAAATCATATACCAGGACCAAACTCTTCCTTTGGTCAACGAGTATATTGTAGACGACCTTCCTCTCAGTTCTGACCTTTTCATTCTCCAGTAATAAAATCTATGACACTCTGACCGCCCCTTTAATATTCAAAATTATTTATTTATTTATTAAAATGTAAATCAAATTAATTTATTCGACAAAAAATAATAAAATAATTCATTTCAAAACTCAAACCAATCTCTTCTTTCAGATCAATTATTTCGCAAATAAAAAGTCAATCAATCATTGAATCAATTATTTAAACAAAAAATATGATTGAATTTCGAGAAAATATTTAATAATTAGACTGAAATCAGATTTAATATTCGATAAGTTATTAGTCTTTGAAAATATCGAACAATCGATGAAATAAATTAATAATAATTTGATTGCAAACTCATCCATTTGAATCTCATTTATCATTTTGTTTAAACAGAACACTTGATTACTATTACATCGATTTTTTGGAAATTTGTCGGATATAAAAAGAGTAGTTTCGATGGAATTATCTAAAATTCATTTTTGATATTCAATTGAAAAGTTGAGAGATATGTCGAAAATTCAAGTTTTAGTTTTAGGTTTTCTGGTCTTGAGTTTGGTGGCCATCGATTACGTGAATTGCGAACCAATAAAGCCAATGTCGGGTGATCTGGATATGTCTAAAATGCCGAGCTTTGACTCAGACATGGCCTCGACTACTGAGTTCAGATTCGAGAGAAAAAGACGAGAGGCTTCTCCTGGCAAAGGAGGCGGAGGAGAATTAGGCGTTCCTCTACTCGATAATGCATTGAAAGGAGTCGGAGGATTAGCTTCTTCTCTAGGATTGAAGAAGAAGTGAAAACCTCTTCTATTATTTGTCTGTTATTTTCACTCAAATTATTGATAATTGAAATAAATATTTAATTCAAATAAAACTTATATTAAATTATATTAAATTTCAAATAAACTCAGTTTATTCTAATCAAGTTTATACATGTAATGTCCTTCATACTATTGAGACAATAAACTAATAAACTTTAGCATTTAATATCAAATCATAAAAAATTATTACCATCATTATATCATTATATCATTATATCGGGATTATTCTAAAAATAATAATTAGTATAAAAATTGAGAAATACATTATCTATAATAAAAATAAGAGTGAATCCATTAGTCACTTATGATTAGTAAAGTCACTTAAGAGTTGCATGATAATTTTGATAATTATGATAATTATAAACCCTATTAACATAGTGAACGAGATTATACCATGCTCAATCAAAATATCAAATATTCAAAAAGAAATTAAGATAATTAATGGAAATTCCCTTTAAAGTCAATAATCTAATTTAGAATCAATTAATTCAGTGGAAAATTCAATATTCTTTGAACTTGACCTTCCAATTAATCTTCATCTTTTCATAATAATATCTCATAAACTGATTAAACAAAATATGAATTATTGAGTTTTAATTGAAAAACTTTCCAATCGATTGATATAATGATTGAAATAAAATCATTTTTCAAAACTTTGTTTAAACAGAATATTCTTTAATTGATTTTTAAAATATTTTCATTTCTATATAAAAGTCATTCATTTATTAAAATCTTTTATTTCGGTCACAAAACAGAAGAACAGAAACAATCAAAATAATGGACAAAATATTGTTTATGTCATTTGCGGTAATTGTGGCTCTTCTGGTAATTTCAAGCTTTAACCGATGCGAAGCTTCTGATGATGGACACGAGTCAGACCTTCAAGGAGTGACCAACACTACCTCTTCAATGCAACAGTTCATCGGTGGTCGCAAAAAGAGATCAAACTCCAAAAAGAGCAGCAAATCTGTGATCGTAGTCCCACTCGATGACGACGACGATGATGATGACGACAAGCGTAAGAAAAGAGATACTGGAGTGCCAGCAGTTGACCATGCTGCTTCTGGTATTGGAGGACTCGCAAAATCTCTCGGACTCTGATTGAAAGACAAATATTCTCTGTATTTCTATCAGTAATTATAATATAATAATCAATTAATTTTGTATTTTTATTTAGTTATGAAAATCAGTTTTGAAGCAAATCTTTAATGTTTACTCAGTTTAACTGTCTTTGAAAAATTAAGTTTAGTTTATTTTTCTCATAATTTTATTATTTTTCAAACAAATTGTCTTTAATTTGATTTAATTATCAATAAATAGATTATTAAAAACAAATCAATTGTTTTGAATATTTAGTCACTAAAAAAATGTTTTAACTTTGAATCAAAAAACTTGAATCAAACAAATGTGCGAAAAGAAAGTATAAATACTGTAAGTGTTGTCAATACATTCAAAATGATTGGCTATAAATAAATAAATTATCCATATATTGAATAATAAGCCGAACAAAATTGGCACACCTATCAGTTTCTATAATTCCTTGGCTTCAAGAATATGAGAATTTGGTGATATAATGAGATGATTATGGTCGGTTTTAATTTTGAAATCTGTCCCCTCACTGGACAACACTGTATTGATTGTATTTTTATTTACATTTAAAGTAAAAATCGACAAAAAAATGTTTTAATTTGTTTTTCTGTTAAATATTCGTTAATTTATTTCAAAATCTGACATAAATTGAGTAAAATTTAATTTAAATAATCAAAAGAGAGGTATGTTTTCCAGTACTTCACGAATTATGATTAAAATTAAGAAAAAATGTTTTAATTGGGAAAAGAATTGACGAAATGTCAACAAAATATCATTTAAAACATTGGAAGAAATGGATTTTAGAGGAATACCACAAAGAAGACTACCATCAGTGGAAACCTGAAGTTTGGAGTTTAAACCAATTGATCTGCTGGTGGTTTGTCACTAATGACAGACTTCTTCAGAGTAAAGAGAAATACTGTCCGATAGTCGAAGATATATCTGATCCCGACTTTGAAGACACAAATAATCATTAATCGATTCATTCATTAAAATCTGAAATTCTGTTAATTATTCAAATTTTTATTAAAATAAATGTTTTTCAATAAAATTATTTAAATACTCGACAATACTATCACTTCAATTGATCTCTGATTCAAATCCAAAGAAAATTCTTTACCGAAAATATGTTTAAATAAATAACGATTTGTTTTTCATTGAAATAAATTAATTTTATTTGAATTAAAATCAATTAAATTAAAGGTTTATCGCCTGAAGAGTCGACCGTAAGGGAGAGCGTTGTAGCGATTGTATGCGTTGGGAACTCCGACGGGAGTGCCATACCCATGATATGCGATTTTGCTGTGACCGTCCAGTGCTATTTCTCCCACTCCAGTAAGAACGGGTTGACCCCATAATTGAGCCAAAGAGACTGACACCAGTGCCAGAAAAGCCAGAGTTATCTATTAATTGACAAAAATTAGAAAAAATGCTTCAAATGAAAGCAATTCTCACCAAAAGTTTCATTTTAAGTGATTCTTGAATTTGTTTCTCTACTTCGAAGTGAATTCTTTTCGAAAGCTATGATTTCTGTTAAGAATTTCACTCTTTTTATACAAAATTCTGAATTGAGTTCAAATCACTTTCCGGTTATAAGATTTACAATTTTGGCTTTAATCTGATCTTTTAGTTTTTTGACCACATCTGTGAACCACAGACTGTCATCTATTTTTATCAAGATTTCAAGATCTGAACTTTTAATTGGAGGACTTTCCCAATTCTAATCATAAATCATATGAGACATAAGACATACAATTTTAAAAACTGGTCTTAATTTGGATATTTAGATAAAGAGTATCGAAATGCGTTTATTTCAAAATATTTGTAATTATTTACACATTGAGTGACCCGTCTTTTATTAACTAAATTGAATTATTGGTTTTGAATCATTTATTTGAATGTTTCGCCTGACATTAATTATCAGAGTTATTCTGAGTAAAGTTAGTCGACTATCAGATATTCTCTAAAATTAATCTTTGATACAATATTTACGTTTTATTGAATTAGTAATGATTTATGGAATAACAGCACAAATTGATTTTCTCTAATTATTAATTTACTTTTTTTTGTAAGTAAACTTTCGAAAGAATTTGAATGCATTTTTTTGTGATTTAATTAATGGTTTAGTAAACCAGAAATAGAGAAAAATGAGAGAACTGTTTGAGTCTTGAATTTCAATTAATTACTTAACATTTGGTGAAAAAGTAAGAGTTATTTAACGATAACAAAGTTTAGTAGATTTGTGTTCTGTTTTTCTTGAGAGCCAAAACATTGACCCAAAAATGACCGGTATATGGGATTCCCTAACATAACCCAACTTTTTATGACGATAACGTGGGTAATGATAGTGTTACTTTCTGATAAGTTGGAGATAAATAACTGGAATATTTGCGAAATGATCATGTTTCTTTATGTTTCTTTATATCGCTTAATTTAGTGTCGTCTAACCTATAGGTAAGTTCAACAAAATGTTTTTGAACTCAATTTAGAATTTTGTATAAAAAGAGTGAAATTCTTAACAGAAATCATAGCTTTCGAAAAGAATTCACTTCGAAGTAGAGAAACAAATTCAAGAATCACTTAAAATGAAACTTTTGGTGAGAATTGCTTTCATTTGAAGCATTTTTTCTAATTTGTCTAATTTTTGTCAATTAATAGATAACTCTGGCTTTTCTGGCACTGGTGTCCGTCTCTTTGGCTCAATTATGGGGTCAACCCGTCCTTACTGGAGTGGGAGAAATAGCTCTGGACGGTCACAGCAAAATCGCATATCACGGCTACGGCACTCCCGTCGGAGTTCCCAACGCATACAATCGCTACAACGCTCTCCCTTACGGTCGACTCTTCAGGCGATAATTTTTGAAATTATTTAACAAAAGAATTGTCTTATTCTTCTAATGATTCAAAATAAAATAATTTCAATAAAATTCGTTTCCATTGATTACACAATTTTAAAAATAATTATATAATTGTTTATAAGGAAAATAGAAAATAAGGGCAGTCACTAAAATTTATTCTTTTTATGATAAGTTTTCCTGGTACAAATTCCTTACATGTCAATTGATTTATTGAAACTCTCATTCGTTTCATTTTGATTTAATTACTACAAATTTCTTATTACTATCAATACTAAGGAGATATTTGTGTGAATTATGTGAATTAAATATTAATAAGTTTATCGACAACTTTTGACCCAAAATATCTCTCATCGCGAAAGTGACGACAATCTGACAGACCTTCAGTTTACTCGAGATTTGTGGCGAAGGATAGCAATGAAAAACTTGTTTTACTTCTCTTTCAGAGCACTGATTGTTAAACAAAGGTCTTCATTGAAGTCCAGAGTCTTAGAAAAATGTGTTTAGTTTTCATTTACTTTCACTTTCAAGACAAAGTCACATAAACTCAAAGTATTAATTTAATAAAAGCAACATGGTCAATTTATTTCCTTTAATACCATTAATTATAGCAATTTTGTTTGCTATTAAAGTAACAATTATGTAAGTTCAAATTTCAATTATAAATTTAAAATTATTAATAATGTCTTTTGTTCAAAGATATTTATTAGCTGTTTATTATGATCATGTAAATCCAATCTACCCATATCTGAGTGATGCCGGCACAAGCCATCCAGAAGCCGGATTCTTTTCTATGCTTTTGATTTTAAGTGGAATTCTCAGTAAGTCTTTAAATGTGTTTTTAATTATCTTTTTAATAATTTATTTTATTTTTCAATTATTTGATTGAAAAGCTTTTCTTTATGAAACACTCTTTTAAAGATAATGAAATTTGTTCAAGTAATTATTTAAATAAATATTTTAATTTTTAGCCGGAATTTTTGGTTGGATTCGGTTTAAGCAAATTCGATATATTGTTTCAACAAATTCTGAATTCAATTCAAATAATAATAACAAAACATTAAATGAAACTCAAATCAAAAGAATACATAAATTCAATAAATATGGTCTCTATTCAGCCATAATGGGAATGCTTGGAATGGGAGGTGTGGCAGCATTTCGATCAAGTGAACATGTTGAATTGCACGTTGCATTGGGGGCTAATT
This sequence comes from Minunthozetes semirufus, assembly GCA_034699985.1. Taxonomy (NCBI): domain Eukaryota; kingdom Metazoa; phylum Arthropoda; class Arachnida; order Sarcoptiformes; family Punctoribatidae; genus Minunthozetes; species Minunthozetes semirufus. Next base: position 30,238 of record JAQIXD010000046.1, read on the forward strand.
TGGCCTTTTTGGGAGGTCTTCTATATTATGCGATACAGACCTGGTTTTCATATAAGTTGATACCAATTGCAAACACCAAACGAATGGCACATTTCAGACTTTTCATCACTATTTTTGCCCTCATTATGGGTTTAATAATGTCGATCGCATTTATATTATCATGGGCATTACTCAAAGTACCTTTTTATCAGATGTATAGCCCCACTCGACTCAAATGGGATGAGTCTTTCGGTGGATATGAGGCCCACTATATCAGTGCTATTACTGAAAATTTGATGATAATTTCAGTGACTCCATTCTTCCTCTCATTTTATACTGAATTCAAAAGAATAAATTCAAAGAACGGAAAACTTAAATTCAATTTCATCGGTCAATCAAATACAGAAATCATTGCCGTTTAAAACTGGATCACAAAAAGTCTTCTTCTGTTTAATATCTATCACTTTTTCAATTGTTTCAGACAGAAGTGTCAGAATGTGTCTCAACATTGAATTCAAATGAATACATTTACCACAAAAAGAGTTACAATTATCCTTAAATTATATTTTTTGATGTTTTAATCATAAAGTAATTAAACAAAATAAATTCATTTCAATTTTGGTCTAATTTTTTCAAAAAGTTAATTCTATAATTGTATTATTTTTTAGCCACTATTTATATTTTTACAAAATACAAGAGTTTTAAAATTAAGACCAAGATTTAAGTATTTTATCTTCTGATACTGTTTTTTTAGCAAAATTGTGAGTTTAAGGCAAAGTTTGTAAAACATTTTACATAAATTAAACGTTACATTAATGGGACAGACCTTCAATTTATTCTCGATTTTCTAACAGAATAACATTGAGAAACAAGCTATAAATGATATTTCAACGGATGCACTCTTATAAAAGTGATTTTAAATATATCAAAATATAAATGAAATAAAATGATCCACCAGAAAATATTTGAAAATTCAATAATTAATTATGCGAATAGTAAACTGATTAAATAGTCTTTTCCTATAGCAGATTTTCCTTATCACGGGTCTATTCTAATATATCCAAGCATAATTCCATCCGCATTCAGCATTACTATGAGAACATGTTTACCTTCTTTTCATTTTCCAATATTTCTCAATTTGGCACATAAGCAAAATTATCTAAAATGTTGCCTTACTCTTTTGAGCTTATCCGAAGGGGTCGGAAATAAATTCGACTCTACTATATGCCATTAACTGCCATTAAAACATGTTTAACATCCCTAACAGTTATCACTGAAAACAATGAAATTCATTGAAGTCTTAAGTTTTGAAGATATGAGTTGAGTTGAATTCAATTCCTTTTCAAAACAAAACTAAAAATTGAAATAAGTTGAAAGTAACATGGCTAATTTATTTCCGCTTATTCCATTGTCGATATCTATTCTGTTTGCTATAAAGGTGGTGCTTATGTAAGCATTAAATGAATTTTAATTTTAATTTTGAAATAATGATAAATTTTTCATCAAAGATATCTGATAGCTGTATATTATGACCATGTTAATCCATTATACCCTTATCTGAGCGATGCCGGATCAACACATCCAGAGGCCGGATTCTTTTCTATGTTCCTGATTTTGGAGGGCATTCTCAGTAAGTTATTATAATAACAATTTATTTATTAAAAACAATTTAAAATTAATCTTTTTTATTGTCAATTAATAATCAATGAATAAAAATAAAACGAAAAATAATCGATTTAAATTGAAATTGAAATTGCTCAATTTAATTACTCAAAATATGCTTAGTTTGCAAAGTTTTCCTCAAAATTTTTCCATTTCATTGAATTGATTGAATGCATTGAATGCGTAGCTTTCTATCAACAAAATTATCAGAATATGTTTAACAAATATTTTCATTGAAGAGATTAAACTATTTTCAAATGATTTTAACGATAAGAACTTTTAATGAGAAGATTTTATTGACTTATAATAAAATTTGAATGTTTTTCAGTTGGAATATTTGGTTGGATTCGCTTCAAACAAATCCGATATATTTTTTCATCAAATTCTGAAATCAATTCAAACAATAATATAAAATCATTAAACGAAACACAAATCAAAAAAATCAATAAATACAATAAATATGGTCTCTATTGGGCTATAATTGCAATGCTTGGAATTGAAGGAGTGGCTGCCTTTCGGTCTTTAGAACACTTGGTATTACACGGATTATCGGCTCTCCCGGCCTTTATTGCAGTGTTTGTGTATTTTGGGATTCAATCGTGGATTTCGTTTAAATTGATTCCAAATGTAAACACCAAAAGAGTGGCATATTTTAGAGTTTTCATTACTATTTTTGCGTTCATTTTATTCATAATAATGTGGATAACAGCTCTTACATCGTGGCTAATGTTAAAAATACCTTTTAATCAAGCAATAGGTGTTGGAAGACTCAAATGGGATGACACTTATGGTGGTTATGTCTCTCATTATATTAGTGCTATTTCAGAGAATTTGGTCATCTTTTTGATCACTCCTTTCTTTGCCTCCTTTTATACAGAATTCAAAAGGATTAGGTCTCACAACGGAAGACTCAAATTCACTTATATCGGGCAAAATATGCCTGTATAAACAGCCAAAATCATACATTTCTTTCCTAAACTCTATTATACCAAAATTAGGAAATGTTTCTATTGAATGAACATAGAAATACACATTTAGAAGTTCTTTAATTAATTTACTTATTTGTTAGAAAATACTTTAATTTTCACTTAAAATAAGAATTTTAAATACATTTTCCAATTGATTTGTAATTAAAATGAGACAGTCCTTCACTTTTAAATAATTCTGGATTTGCAAAAAGGATAGCATTGAAAAACTTGTTTCACTAAATGCTTAAACAAAGACATCCATAGAATTACCTCATTTTTGTTCAAAATTATACTTTAATTTACCCCCACTTGAAAATGAAACCATAAAAAAATAAAAAGATCAATTAGTTATTTTGTTGCTAAAAGTGTAGGTTAACTAAAACTTTACTCAATTTTAATACTCATTTTTCTTTGACTAAAAGAAACTACTTTTTGATTGACATTAAGATACTCAATGAATTGAATTTAATAATTAACGAATTTTTCTCAAATTCTAATAAAAAATAAAAACATTTTTAAAGCGAAAAAAATTGTTTTATTTATTTGTTTTAATTTTATTCATAAAACGAAAGAGTTTTTGACAATCTTTGGAAAAATTTTAAGAATTTTGAAAAAAATGTTTACCGAAAGAAAAGCCATTGATATGGGTCTCAAGATTTATTTCTTGAGCCAATCGTAGACAATGGAACTGCTGTAGGGGACAGAATATGCATGGGGAACTCCATAAGTGTATCGATAGCCACCATAGGACGGCACCACATAAGAAGAGGAGCTCACATAACCCGCTGATGGCCAAGCACGGGGAATGGCCGAATAGGGATACCCGTAAGTAAGGCCACTGTAGCCACCGTTCAACAATACAGTGCTGGTCGCGACGGCGAACACAGCGAGGAAAGTGAGTGCGATCTAATGGAAATAAAAATGCAATTAAATTATAATAAAATTATATCAAAAGAAATATAAAACTATAAAAAAGGGATATTTTACCAAAAACTTCATTTTCTTTGGCGAGTTTTGCGAGATTTGTACTTCAAGTGAATCAGTCAGAGAGCAAATCGACAATTGCTTTGTTGCTTCAGTTGACCACTATTTATAGGCCAGAGAGTGACCTTCACTAAGCCCTCAACCTTAAGTTAGTATTGACACTAACCATAAAAAGATGTAAATTCGCCTAAAAGTAATCTGGGAAAACCAACCATTCCCATTCAATTTGCTCAGTGATGGGGGTATGGGGACAGAAACTCATCTAAAAGTTGTTCCTAACCATTCTCTCTCTCTCTCTCTCTCTCTCTCTCTCTCTCTCTCCCTCTCCCTCTCCCTCTCTCTCCTCACAATTTCAATGCCAAGTTATAGCAAATAATTGAAACCAGTGGTCAAAGGGGAGAGTTTTGAGAATAGGACCACTTTAGGAAAGTTTTGAAAACTTGATGGCTATCTAGCCTGAGGACAAACGCAAAGACTGAACCCTCAGCCAACATATAATAGATAACAAATGTCTCCAAAGATTCGAGTTTTCAGTAAATTTATTCAGAAATTTTCAAATCTGTCTCCAATTTAAATATGATTTTAGATTTGACCGGTTTGTTGTGGATTCACTTAAATCAGTGTTTGAAGGGAAAGCCTACAAAACTAATTCAAAGAAAGTAATGATTCTCAGAAAAAAAATCACTTAAAGACATTCCGATCAATTAATTGCAATCAGACTTTAGTGCCATTAAATCCATTCAATTTTATAGAAAAAATATTCTAAAAATTAATTTTTATTTCTTTCACACTCCCTCCCTCTCTCCCCTTCTCTTCCATATCTATTAAAAATATAACACTTTTTCTAAAGGAATTTGTTATCACTTTTTATGAGCAAAAGTTTGGCTAAGACTTGGGCTGAGAGTTGGGTTCAGACAAAGAAAATCATATGAATCACAAAAAATGTATAAAATTAAGACAAAATTAAAACACTTTTAATAAATAATTTTAAGATTTAGTCACTCATGTGATCACTCTTTGGATCACTCATGGGATCAATTAAATGAGGATTTGATTCGAAATAAATTATAATTTATTTTAAATTAAATTTTATTCAAAAATTGTTTTCAAATTAATTAATGCTTTCCTTTGTTTCGTTAGTTTTTGTAAACGAAAGTTCTCTTCCTTTTGGACTAACTCTTGATCTTTGATGAAATATTTTGGGACATTCCGTTCAATGGCTTCTTTCCATTGAATGCCTTCGCGGACGTCATTCAAAATACTCAAAACATAAGAAGACTTCAAGTCTTTTGTATGTCCGGACCAAAACACATGCTTTTCAATGGGAAGCCTTCGGATATCAATGCCCTCCTTTCGGGACAAAATAGACAAATAGCTCTTCTTTTCGAAGCCATCGGTTAGACTTATTATATAGACTTTGTTTGGATCGTATTCTAACTGTTTTTCTGCATTTGGTGTCAAATAAACCAAACTTTTTCTCTCAAATAACTCTAAATACGATTTTTCGGTGAATTCGGACAAAAAATGGGGAAAATTTGAATAGAAATCAATGTTTTGTTGAATTGTTTTCCAAAAAATACTATTTTTGTTTAAATTAGAAAAATTCAAATTAAATGGTTCTTTGAATCTCATCCTATTAGTGGTATAGCACTGAACTATTTGTCTAAATTTGGACATACATTGACCAGAATTCATTGACTCATCACAAGTCAGATCAAACACAATATTCTGTCCAAAGAGTGCAGCCGTTTGTAACTTATTGTTAGAGTATCGCCGAAGATATTGAGAGGATATTCGGGTGAAGAGACTGTTGTGCCATAAGCCTAACCACCGAAGAACGGAAAATATGAAATTTCAAACTCTTTGAAGACAAGTATTAAATACCGTAAACAATGTCTCCATTTTTATCAAAAGCACCGGCTCTCGAGGCACTCGAGTTCCTCCACTTCTGATCCAACTCTTGTTTCTTCAAAGTTTTTCTGATTTCTTGGTGTCTTTTTTTGACCAATGATTTGATTTCACTTTTGTATAAATGAGACAAATATTTGTTCCGATCTTCTGAGTCCAGTTCCAAGAGTTGACTCATTTGTTTGAGGTTTAAAGTTGTCGGTACCTCAAGGGTCGAGTACTTTATATACTCGTAATCATATAAAATGGACTCAATTTTCTTCATTTGTTCCACATTTGTGGCCAAACATTCAAATTGTTTTGCTTTTAATTCTTCAAAAAGTCTATCATTTTTAATGTCTTCGTCCAACACATCAATGAGATCACTATTTGAACAGAAGTGGCGATAAAAATAAGTTTTTCTCAAATTGAAATTATCCTGAATATTATTTTTGATATTACTATTAAATCGGATACATTTCTTGATTAAATACATTTTAATTTAATTTAAATCAATTTATAAAACATGTGATAACTGTTGTTTACATCTATAAATGACGTCCTTTTGCTAATGAATCAAAGTTTTGAGTGAGATTTGCATTAATCATTTGAAAATAACTTGATCTATAGTTTATTTATTCAAATTAAATTGAACTTTTCAATTGTCTATGCTTTTCGACTTTAAAATTTTGAATTCTCAGAATAGGAATGCACTTCAGCATTTAATTGATATTTAAATGAATAAAATGATGATCACTGATTAGGTCCAAATTTAACTTTTAATTGATTTTAGAATATAAAATAAATCATTTGATTTATATTAGTTTTACGTAAACTTTACGTAAATTCTCTTTTCTTCGTAACCTTGAGGTGTGTCCTTAAAACCATTATCACTAACATTAATATTATGATGATCATTTTCTCATTTGCTGGTTTGAAACTTTCGCTTTTAAACTATAAGTAGAGTTAAATTACAAGTTCTCTGATCTTTGACTCGACTTTAAACTCGAGAGCAAGAGTTCATCGGAAGAACTTATCTGAAAAGAAAAGTAAATTATGATTAAATCAGTTTTTGGACATCAATAAAGAAAAAGAGTTGAAAATATTTGTGCACATCTATAGCATCTATAACATACACCGGATTCCGGGTTAAGCACTGGTATGTCTGCCCATCTCTGGTGTAATGACTTTCTCAGACATAAAACTCGATTTGGTTTTCTTGTCTCTCAAATGGTTTTTGATTACAAAATAAAAAAAATAGTTTAATTCGTTAAATATATTGAAATGAATTAATGGACAGAAAAAAATTGCATAAAAAAAGATTGTTTATCACTTAAAGCCGGTTCTTCAAAGTCAATGGCTTTGGAACGCCTTTGGAAAGAGTTGTTGTCCGGTGCGGTCCTGTTCCCCAAAATTGGTATAAATAGAGGGATGAGTTGCAAACGAAATCAATCGACACTTGAATTGCAATTCTGTGAAGAAATCAAAACTCAATTCTAACCAAAAATGATGAAACTTTTGGTGAGTTTAAGAACTTTTGAAATTGATTTTCAAAAATGAATTAACGATTTAATTGTATATTTCAGTTGACTATTACTTTGTTGGCCATCGTTGGGGTCTCAATGGCACAACTTATTACTGACATCTACGGCCTGCATCCGGCCAATGGATATGGACCTGGACAACTCTACAGTGGAATCCAACAGTATGGCCGAGAATACAATGTTCCCCGATATCCAATCAGTAGTTATCTGCCACTGGTCTATGCCCGACGATAAGCCTACCGAATGACTAAAAGATGTTTCGATCGTTTCACTCAATTCTAAACTTTTTCTATTAATTTATTCAAATCTTGTTTAACGATATGAATGTATTATTAAAACTAAGACTAAGAATAAATTATTTTTCATTGCAATCGATTCCAATTAATTGAGTTTTATAAAGCATTCTATAATAAAATAATGGAAATAATTATCTTTATATTAAAACAGAAATTTAATTTATTGAGAAACAGTATTTTGTCTCAATTTAGAGACAATAAATAATTTTATTCTTTTCGATAAAAATGAGTCATTTATTGGTTTATAAGACGGAAAAATACTTCAATAAAAATATTGATACCATTGGAGAGTAAAAATCAGTGACGATTACTCATTACTTGAATTGAATTGAATTGAATTGAATTATGAATTTTAATAATTTTTATTAATAAAATGTTTTATTATTTTATTGGTTACTCAAATGGGGTGTAATTGCAATAACTGAGGATATGACAAACCTGATAGTTATTTATTGAGATATCAAGGTCTTTGGTGTGATCACTAATGGGATTAGTGGACAATACTAAAGGAACAGGAATATTGGATCTAAATCCTATAATCGAAGGGAATAATAGTTGATTATTATATCAAAATAAATAATAATGAAGGTTGATTTCTCATTAATTAATTAATCTCTAGAAATAATTTTTATTGACTTAAATATAATCAAAATTTAAATTAAATAAATCAAGAATGATGTTATAATGACTAATGATAAAACAGTTCTGCTGCTTATTAATTCAAGAGCACCACTCTCAGTTGTGGTCGATACAGTAGTAGTAGATGTACCGGAGGTTGAACAGGCATCAGGTTTAGTTCCCTTTAAGATAAATGTTATTTAAATTTTTGTTAAATTGATTTTCAGTTTTTTATTTACGGTATAACTATTGCAGACTTCGCTCTTCAAATCATTTTCTGCGTTTTCATTCCTATTACCACTGATGGTAACCCACGGAACTGTTCATTTCATTTATTTTAATTAACAAAATTTTTAAAAATAAATATTTATTTTAAAATCACCTTGAGTAACTCCAGCATTAGTAGCTTCTTGTTTCATATCTTCCAGATATTTATCACTTTGCATGTGATCTTTAGCGCACTCATTGATATACTCTCCCTCGTCGGGCCACTCACCCAATTGATTAACACATTGGACAACTGCACTAGTCGAATTAATTTTCCAATTTTCATTACTCATTGTGCAAACAATGAAATGAAATATCTGGTGATCTCCTCCTGAACTGCTTTTATGCAGTTCGATAGCACAGGCCTTTGGTTTAAGAAATTGATAAATAATTATAAAAATACTTTGTTTTTAAGATATCATACGTGAAGTCTTGTGGCCAAACAATCAGTTTCACCAGGACAAGTATAGTCTCGAGTATTTGCATTTCCCCATGGTACAAAACTGACATTTAAATAAGATGTGTCGGGTAACATTAAGTCCCAAATTCCATTTTGACCCTGTCCTTGAGCTTTGATTAAACTGATTGATTTGTCGTCTAACGGGTTGTAAAATATGCCCAAATCTATTGGTGTTATTGGACCGGGTGTAGTACTGGAGCCACTAGCGGTGCCACTAGAAGAGCAAGCATCTGGTTTTGTTCCCTATTAAAATAAAACAATATTCAATATGTCTAAAGTGGATAATGATTATGATGATGCTGATTTTTGCTACAAACTTACATCAATATTATTGCAAACTTCAGATTTCAAATCACTTTCTGCGTTTGTATTCCTTTCACCATTGATGGTAACCCAGGGAACTGTTATTCAAATATATTTTTGATTAAAAATTTTATTCTCAACATATTATTCCTGATTATGTTACCCTGAGTAACTCCAGCAGTAGTAGCTTGTTGTTTCATATCTTCCAAGAATTTATCACTTTGCGTGTGATCTTTAGCGCACTCATTGATATACTCTCCCTCGTCGGGCCACTCACCCATTTGATTAACACATTGGACAACTGCACTAGTCGAATTAATTTTCCAATTTTCATTACTCATTGTGCAAACAATGAAATGAAATATCTGGTGATCTCCTCCTGAACTGCTTTTATGCTGTTCGATAGCACAGGCCTTTAATTTAAGAAATTCATAACTAATTATAAAAATAATTTGCTCTTAAAATATCATACGTGAAGTCTTGTGGCTAAACAATCCTCTTCATTTGGACAAGTGTAGTCTCGAGTATTTGCATTACCCCATGGTACAAAATTGACTGTCAAATAAGATGTGTCGGGTAACATTAAGTCCCAAATTCCATTTTGACCCTCTCCTTGAGCTTTGATTAATGTAATTGATTTGTCGTCCAACGGGTTGTAAAATATGCCCACATTTAATCCCGAAGTTGGAGGAGAAAAGGTACTTGAACTTGATCCAGTACTTGAAGTGGAAGTTGACGCAGAAACTGATCCTGAAGTAGAAGCTGATGTGCCAGTGGATGATCCCGGGGTACTGCCACTACTAGAACAAGTTTCTGGTTTTTCTCCCTATCATAACAAATATATTGACTTTAATTATATTAAATATAAAAACAAAACATAAATTGGGATAAAAAGGGATCATTTTTATGGTATTTTATACTTAAAACAAATAAAAATGGTTTGTATTTAACTATAATTATGAATATTATCTATTTTAGGACAAATTTTAAGATTTCAACTAATCCTAAATACAATATCATAAACATTGTTTTTTAAAGAGTTTGAACAATTGAGCTAAAAGTGAATTCCTTTTCTAAGGTATCCAATCATACATTCAATGTATTGTATTTTTGTCGATTTCTTTATTAAACTTACGTTAATATTACCGCAGACTTCAGTTTTCAGATCAGTTTCAGCATTTTCATTCCTTACTCCATTGATAGTAACCCAGGGAACTGTTATTCAAATTAAATTTTTCCAAAAACTTATTACAACTTCAATAAATATATTTCTGAAATATTAAAAAAATACCCTTAGTCAGTTGAGCGGTATCTGCTTGTTGTTTCATATCAGCCAAATATACATCACTTATTGTGTGATCTTTAGCGCATTCATTAATAAACTCTCCCTCGTCGGGCCACTCACCCATTTGATTAACACATTGAACAACTGCAATAACGGAATCATTCTTCCAATTTTCATTACTCATTGTGCAGACAATGAAATGAAATATCTGGTGATCTCCTCCTGAACTGTTTTTATGCTGTTCTATAGCACATGCCTTTTGTTTAAGAAATTTTTAGCCAAATAAAAAAAATACTTTGTTCTTAAGATATCATACGTGAAGTCTTGTTGCAAAACAGTCAGCATCATCGGGACAAGTGTAGGCTCGAGTATTGGTATTTTCATTACCCCATGGTACAAAATTTACTGTTAAATAAGATGTGTCGGGTAACATTAAGTCCCAAATTCCATTTTGACCCTCTCCCTGAGCTTTGATCAAACTTATAGAACTTTCATCAAATGGATTATAGAATATTCCGACCGCCAAAGAAGAAGCAGCTGAGCAGACATCAGGCTTTTCTCCCTTCAAAATTTATTGATCAATATTCTAACACAATTAACTAATGGCTTATAGACTTACATCAATACTATTGCAAACTTCGCTTTTTAGATTACTTTCAGCATTTTCATTCCTCACTCCATTGATGGTAACCCAGGGAACTGTTATTCAAATTAAATTTTGCAAAAACTTAATATAATTTCAAAAAAAATATTTTTGACATATTAAAAAAATACCCTTAGTCAATTGAGCTGCTTCAGCTTGTTGTTTCATATCTTCCAGATATTGATCACTTTGTGAAAGATCTTTAGAGCATTCATTGATAAACTCTCCCTCGTCGGGCCACTCTCCCACTTGATTAACACATTGAACAACTGCAGTAACAGGATCACTCTTCCAATTTTCATTACTCATTGTACAGACAATGAAATGAAATATCTGGTGATCTCCTCCTGAAATGTTTTTATGCTGTTCGATAGCACAAGCCTTTGGTTTAAGAAATTGATAGGTTATTAAAAAAATACTCTGTTTTTAAGATATTATACGTGAAGTCTTGTGGCCAAACAATCGGTTTCACCAGGACAAGTGTAGTCTCGAGTATTTGCATTACCCCATGGTACAAAATTAACTTTTAAATAAGAAGTGTCGGGTAACATTAAGTCCCAAATTCCATTTTGACCCTGTCCCTGAGCTTTTATTAAACTGATGGAATTTTCATTATAAGGATTGTAATAAATTCCGACCTCCGGCACAGCTTTTGTCTAAAATAAGTTCAAATTATAATTAAAAGAATAATAACTTCTGAATTAATACCTCTTTTATTGATTTCGCTTTTGATTCACTGAACAGAGAAAATGAAATCAAAGTTAACACAAATATTAATTTCATTTTCAAAAATTTGAGACCAAATCAAACCACAAACGAATCAAAAGTGAAATCAGTTTCAAAATATTTCGATATTTGTTTGAATTGGACTTCAATTCACTTTTATCTTAATTAACAAAAACTTAATAATCACTAAAATATCACAATTAATAGACTTATATAAAGTTATAAAAGTTATATCCCTTTTCATACTCAATGGGCAAAAGTTGATATAATTTTTGAGTTGCATCCATTTCAATGAAATTCACCCCTTGTTCCTCCTTTTACTTCAATTTTCTCTATGAGTCAAAAGGATGTCCAAAATATCTAAGAATTTTATCGCAAAAGTAATATATTATTAATTGTTTCGATACAGAGATCTCTATTTTATTGAAATTTAATGAACAAAATTGCCGACAAGTGTCTCAATTCTAACCTAATTGAGATAAGAGCTAGGTCAAATTATAAAGCTTGCTCATATAAATTTTGATAAATTATTTTCTTATAATAAATAGTAATACTTTCTCTCATTTTTATAATTATTTTCACACTTTTTTTTGATGAGTAGTTTTGTATTTATGCTTTTAATGTTATTTTATTTATTAGTTTATTATTTATATAAAAAATTGTAATTTTCCTCAAATTATAAAATAAACTAAAAATATTTCCATTTTTTTGAGTCATCTATGAATCAGATCTATAAACATCATTTAAATCGATCGATAAGAAGAGAATTTTAAAAATAGATTCATATTTTATTCGATATTTAATTATATTTTTGCGTAAAATTCTTTAAAAAATAGTTCAAAATATTCATTTGAATTGAAAAATTAATAATCACAGAATAGATTATGATGGGTAAAAATGGTATTGATTTACTTTTATTTGATCAATTTTGATCTTGATTGATAGTTATACAGATTGAAAATAGTAAAATATTCTGGAATTAAGCGAAAATAATAAAATGTCACAAAATATTTCTAAAGAATCAATATATTCATTTAATTATTCAAACATTTGATTTATTTTATATCAATTTTTATTTAAAATTTGTTTTCGATATTAATATTTATTTTTTTTGAAGATTTGTATTACATATCAATCGCTTTACTGATATGTAATACAAATTAAGGTATCTTAATAATGAATCTTAATAAATCTCAATAATTAAGGTATCTTTCGATAAAATAGAAGGTACCTCCCGTCTCAAATGGGATGAGTCTTATGGTGGATATGTTGCACATTGTGTCAGTGCTATTACCGAAAATTTAATGATATTTATGGCGACCCCTTTCTTTGCATCTTTTTTCACTGATTTCAAAATGATTTTCTATCAAAACGAAAGAATCAAATTTAATTTATTTGAACAAACAAACACAGAGAACATTTAAATTTAAGAATTTACCATGACATTTGGACTAACATTACTATTTTAATTTATTGGCCTACAAATCAAATTTTAGCCCTCAAATTCTTAGAGTTTAACATCTTCCTGTTTTAAAAATATAATAATTTAATAATAAAAACAATTAATTAGTTTCATATAAATTTTTGGTGAATTAAACCATTAAAATTAGATTAAAATTAATTTGAAAATAAAGGAAAACTAATCTATATTTAACTTTTAGATTATTTTCAATTTGTTTTTCAGATGAACTTAAATAAATTTCTATAAATAAAAAGAGTTAACTAATAATACAATTTACTTTTTTCAATGCTTTTAAGACATTAATTATTTATTATTTAATATCATTTCTATAAATAGTTAATAATATTAATTATAATATTTTATAGAATAAGTCCTGAAAATCCGTGAAATTATAAGAATTCAATCATTCTTTAGAATAATTTGATAATTCTTTTCATCAATTTTTAATTTTATTGAAAGAAGAAATTGAGTGCCGCCTACTTCAGTAGTATTATCTGGTTTAATTGTCGTTGATGATGATGTTGTTGGAAGAGTTGTTTTTGAAGTTGAATAAATGGTGGTTGTACGATTGTTCGGTTGTACAGTAGTTGTCGATGTGCCAGTGGTTGAACAGGCACCAGGTTTATTTCCCTTTAAAATATATTTTATGTAAATATTTTTTAAAATTATTTTCAGATTTTAATTTACGGTATAACTATTGCTCCCTTCAAAATTTATTGATCAATATTCTAACATAATTAACAAATGGTTTATAGACTTACATCAATACTATTGCAAACTTCGCTTTTTAGATTACTTTCAGCATTTTCATTCCTCACTCCATTGATGGTAACCCAGGGAACTGTTATTCAAATTAAATTTTGCAAAAACTTAATACAATTTCAAAAAATATATTTTGACATATTAAAAAAATACCCTTAGTCAAGTGAGCAGTATCTGCTTGTTGTTTCATATCTTCCAGATATTGATCACTCACTGTGTGATCTTTAGCACATTCATTAATAAACTCTCCCTCGTCGGGCCACTCTCCCACTTGATTTACACATTGAACAACTGCAGTAACAGAATCACTCTTCCAATTTTCATTACTCATTGTACAGACAATGAAATGAAATATCTGGTGATCTCCTCCTGAACTGCTTTTATGCTGTTCAATAGCACATGCCTTTTGTTTAAGAAATTGATAAATAATTATAAAAATACTTTGTTCATAAAATATCATACGTGAAGTCTTGTTGCAAAACAGTCAGCATCATCGGGACAAGTGTAGGCTCGAGAATTGGTATTTTCATTACCCCATGGTACAAAATTTACTGTTAAATAAGATGTGTCGGGTAACATTAAGTCCCAAATTCCATTTTGACCCTGTCCCTGAGCTTTTATTAAACTGATGGAATTCTCATTATAAGGATTGTAGTAAATTCCGACCTCCGGCACAGATTTTGTCTAAAATAAGAGTTAGAGTAAATATTGTTATTTCAAATATATTGTGTATAATAAAAATCTTTGAATGTTTGTTATTTACTATAATATTAATTTCATTGTTACATTTGTGAGAGTTATTTAATGTTAGCCATTTACATATTTTCAATTATTATTTGATAAAAATTAATTAATAACAATAGAACTAAACCAAAGAGACTCACAAAAGTTAAATTGCTTACCTCTTTCAAAGCCTTTGCATTTGATCCGTTGAACAAAAAATATAAAACAAGAGTTGAAACTAAAATTGATTTCATTTGAAATAATATACGAAACTAAAGACAAGTTTAATCGAGACAAAAATGAAATCAAATGCAAATTTTATTCCTTTTATAATTGCTTTCATTTCCAATATTTTAATCACTTTATATTATAAATGAAATTCTTGTGAGAACTATATTTGTTATATTTGCATGCTTAAATATTTAATCAATTATTGCCACAATTAAGAGAAATCAACCAAATATTTTGATTTGAGTGGAGACAAATTCAACAAATTATATAATCCAATGAATACGGAGTTTATTTCTAACTTAGAATTTCAAAGGTAATGCAAAATATAATGATTTATTGATAACAAGATAAAATCAAATTATAAATCATAATATTCAAAGGGAATTCTTCTGAGAAGCGGATTTAATTTATCAGAATAAAATAAAAATTTTATAATGTTTGCTCAAATCGATTAATAAATC
Organism: Minunthozetes semirufus; assembly: GCA_034699985.1. Classification (NCBI taxonomy): domain Eukaryota; kingdom Metazoa; phylum Arthropoda; class Arachnida; order Sarcoptiformes; family Punctoribatidae; genus Minunthozetes; species Minunthozetes semirufus. Next base: position 45,499 of record JAQIXD010000046.1, read on the forward strand.
AATGATTCCAATCAAAAATTATCTACTTGATGCTTTTATAAGTTATACCATATACAATTTTCATTTACGTATTTTTAATACAGTAGGTTTTCATTGACCTGGATGAATTTTTTTATAACTCCAATAAAATTAATTAAAGAAATTTCTTAATTTATTTGAATCAATATTTATTTTATTGAAATCTGTTTAAGAATCATTTAAAATAACATAACATTCAATGTTTTTAATAAAATTATTGATTTATCGCCAAAAAATGGGAGAATACGGCAAATTTCCTCTATAATTAGGAATAGCAGCAGGTCTTCCATATCCATGATAAGCGATTTTGCTGTGACCATCCAGAGCGATTTCTCCCACTCCAGTAAGAACGGGTTGACCCCATAATTGAGCCAAAGAGATGGACACCAGTGCCAGAAAAGCGAGAGTTACCTGTTGATTGATAAGTTATGAGAAAAATGAAATAATTTAAGCCATAATTAAAACAATTCTCACCAAAAGTTTCATTTTAAGTGATTTTTAAAATTGTTTTTCGACTTCTAAGTGAATTCGTTTTAAACTTGATTTCAATTTGAAATCTCATCCTTTTTTATAGCTCCTCTAAAATACGATTTATTCAAAAAGAGTTCAAAAACTTGGAAACTCACAACATATTTTAGTGCATTATAAAAGAGGAAGGACCTTTGTGATGAAGAAATAATCATTTTCAAGAGAAGATATCAGGGGATAATGACTGGTATTTTCCAAACCACATTCTATTCCTTATCATGAAGAACTATATAGTTGAATTTTTTATTCGAGGAAATCCCAGGGTCTGGTCATTGAGTAGATTTTGAGTTTTGCATAACAGATAAAAATCAAATATTTATCACCAAAACTAAGATATGGTTTAACACAAACTCTTACTTTCAATTTAATGCTCCAAAGATTTAATTAAAATTGTTGTCACCAATACATGGCTTACTGTTAGTGAACCCCTTTCTGTCCGGTTTCTGGTTTTATCAACCCCTATATCCAGACAAATGTGTTTCATTCGGTTTATATATCACTGTCTGATAAAATAAATATTTCGCAAAGAGTCGGGTCAATAAATTTTCATTAGAATAATGAACTTTTAACAAACTTTTTCTTATCTTTTCAGAAAAATTTCAGAAAATACTTTAATTTATTCCAATTTTAGAAAAAATTATTTTAAATATTTTCTCAGACATTAACAGAATATTTAATACATTTTTTCCAATTTTTTCCACAAATAATATATTATTGCTTTTATGTGAGAATTTGACAAAATTTGTCTAAAAATGTTGAAAACATAATAGAAATCAGTCTTTATTTGAACGGATAATTAGCTTTAATATAAAGTTCATTATAACCAAAGAAAACGGCATTCAAAAAAAAGTCGTTAGTCATCGGTTCCGCACTCAAGACTTATTTAATTGAAATTATCGTTTTTAACTCAAAAAATAAGAACAGAATCAATATTTTTGTATTTTATTTACGAAACTCTCATTTTTCATTACAAGTGTTTGAATTGACAGACAATTTGAGCACTTTTTCCTAAACAACGGAATTTTAGACACATTTTTTTTCTCTTTTAATTGTTTCTGATTATAACTGATTACAACTTAATTGGAATCAGATTATCGGCAATTGATATCTTTTTGAATTTGTTTTGAATCACTAGAGTTTTGAATACAAATACCATTAAATGCAAAATATTATAACTTTATATGTCTTATGACTGAATGGCTTTTTTCGTCAAATCAAAGACATCACTCATGCGTTGCCGTAACTGTAATTAAAGCCCAAAATTAGACAACAAATAGCTATTGATGTGACCTTTCAATGAAAAATAAAAGTTGTTTTTATCACTTAATTTGAATTTGAATTAATGAATAAATAATAAAATTTAAACAAATGTATCGATTGATTGATTAAATCTATTTAAATATAAAAATTGTCTAATTATGCAAATTCCTAGACTTCAGACATATGGTGAACAATAGCGATATCTCTTCAATATTTGCATGAATTGGTAGTATTGCTGTTCGGCGTAGAGTACGTTAGGGGTGACATCGATATTAGCCTCGGTTGCCATCGCCTTCAAAAGTCTTCTACCGTTAGGAGTGGAGGCATAGTGTAGGGCCACCGGAATATCTTTGCAACCCTTTAGATAACTTTTCTTTGAGCCCTTCTGAACATCCGGTAATATATAATCAAAAGGTGTGGCCGTCTTTGTTGCAAATTTGGGGTAATAGAGTGCAAACACTTTATCCGGTAATGATTTCTTCAAATTAGCGACACTTCTGGGGATTTTTGTCGGTTTATTACTCATTATATTAAGAATAGGTCTGACCATTTGGTCGTGAATATAGCACAGCTCTCCATAACCCATTTGAAAGGATTCTTTTACTCTAACGTCTTCATAATAAGTGAGGTAATCATTTTGTATGTCCGCCCCTAACACCATATCCGATTTCCAGTCAAATTTATTTCCCAAACTATAACTTTGAGGCACAAGATTTTGGTCATCAGATAATTGCCATTTAAGTAAGGCATAGTCGGCCACGTGTGCATGATACAGGTAAAATATTGGACTAAATGGAAAAATAAATATTTACATACAATTAGTAATTATATTCATAATTATTGTAATTAATTTGAGAGTAAAACTATAATTAATAACATAATTGTTAAGTCATTTACTCATTAGTGGCGAAAATATCACTCATATCTCCGAAATATCCGCCGACAGACAAATGAGTTTTGAAATGAGCAGAGTTTCCAATAAGGTTTGAATAATCGGCCCAATTGTCAGCCGTTTGCGTGATTGAAGTCAACCATTCCGGTGGTTCCCATACTGGCATTGTTCCGTTCGTATTCCACTGACGCTTAAGGCATGTCTTGTAAGGAAATTTAACCCTTTGGTAAGCGAACGGTCCGTCGGCCACACAATACCCGTTTTTACGATTGCCAGCGTGACCGAGGAAGTGCCAAATCGGACTTTTTTCAGGGGCAGAAAAGTCTGATACATATTCCTGAAAGAAATATTGCATCCAAATCATGAAATATTGTTAAATAAAACTTATTTAAATGTCACATATATTTGAACTGTAAGGAAATACCAGATTTCAACATTAAATTGCAATAAATATTTGATACTTGATAAACCTAAATAACTATTTTAATATTGAAATATCATATATTTATATTTTGTTATAATATTATTATTATATAATTATATGGATAATGAAGAATAACATACCCAATAAGGGAGTGAAACATCAGGATTAATTCTCTTCATTTCCCTTTCAAACCTATTAATATGTATTCTATGCCATGGTGCTACTTCAGCAAACTTGTGAATGGATGGCCAATATGATCCATGCACTAATGAAAATAAATCCATTACTCCATTGGCATAAAGTTTTTTGATGACTGAGATCAGTTCGCGGATCTCTTTCTTGGATAAGCACTTGACATCTTTGCGAACGTGAAGTTTTTTGCATGCTCCTTTCACTGGATTTGTTTTGGCAAATCTTGTTTGTAGGTAAACGCGCACAGCCTCCAACTCTTTTGCACTGAAATCTGTCTCGTGATGGCATTTATGACGATGGATGTGATGGTGACTGTCGTGATCTATATGTTCACAATCGCGGAATTCTGAATAAAAAGAATATTCCATATAATAAATTGAAAGATGAATTATGTAGTGATGATTGACTGACCACATTCATTAAAATCTTCGTCAAATTCGTTTGTATCAAAACAATGAGTTTGGAAAATGTTTGAGTAGAGTATCAAAAAAATTATTGAAAACTTGAAAAGTATATACATTTCGGTGAAAAACTTAACAAATAATATTTGGTTTGAGTTTCGGAGCGAAAGAAAGCATTAAAAACAAATTTTAAATAATATTATATTTTATTTTACTCTTTTTTCTCTCAAATTTCAAGTGATTACAGGCATTAAGTTAGAGAGAAATGAGAGAAATGTTAAACAATTTCTTTTGAAAACATTATATATAATAAGAAATACATTAAATGCTTGAATTCAATGGTTATTAAAGAAAAGGGATTCGAGTTATGAAATAAATAGTGAAATATCCCAACAAAAGGATAACAAACAAATGTTTTTGTTTTCAAGCGATTTGTCTAACGTTTAGATTTTCATAATTACTATTTGTTTTAATTATATTCAATGATTTGCAGTGATTTGCAATTTACAGGTTTTCTTAGTATTTGTTCAGTCGATTGAAAGTTATTCGTTGACTCATTTAGAGCAGCAAATTGAGGAAATACACGAATACTAATGAGATCTTGGCTTTTCTTTTACAATCCTTTATTACCAGGTTTTGGTCTATTGCGGGCATCCTTTATATCCAAATTTACACTTTTCTTTTTATCGTGATCTTCATTAAATTGATTTGTTTGAAGAAAAAAACCAAATTAAAGTGGATTAATTTGACTTCAAACAATAGTCCTGGCAATTATTCTAGTTTAAACAGTTAAAAATAGAGTTATTGTACATATTTAATACTTTCACAACAACTTTTACTAAGAATAAATTTGAATAATGTTTTGGTAGAAATCAGTCAATTATTTCGAGCAAAATATCAGTCAATAGAAGTAATTGATATTCATTTGAAAGATTTAGTGAACAAAAAATGTTTCCAAACTCTAATTAGTTGAAAGAGAAATCGACATTATTTTAATTGAGAGACCACCGCATATCCACCCCTTTTCCACTCATCTGATACTTTTTATTGTAGTAATTATACCTGTGGTGGTAATTTTCAGTAACCATCTAGTTTATTTATGTCTTAATGCATTTTTTCGCAATAATTTCGCACTTAATTCGAACAAAAACTATTGATTTTATCGGTTTTATTATCTGAATGTGTATCTGAACTCATATATCGAGAATTTCCTGATATTTTGTCAGAAATTGAGTCAAATTTGATAATAATTTATTTTTGCATTAATTTTAAACTTTAATTAAAAAAAATTACTTTTATTTTAAGATAATTTCAATATTTTAGAAAATTGTTGGTCAAAAGTTCATAGAATTGAAGCAAAGAATCTGAAATTATTGACAAAACTATGATTTGTTTTCAAAATTATTCTGAAAAAAGGATGAAAAATAAAAACAATGAAAATAATAATTGAAAATAATTACAAATATCCTATTATTATCTCTTCTCTGTAAGTAAATCAGTGGCGGACAGTGATTGTCGTGAAAAGTACCTCATGGTTCTGAAAAAATCAATACCTTTATTATAGATGAAAAACAAAAATGGAAACTATGAGTTTTTGGTCTCATATTCCCCGGTAATACAGTTTATATCTATCGCAAGTAAAAAAGAAAGAAATTGGTTTTCTCAACATTTCTCAACATTTGTCAATTGATTGCAATTTTTTTAATGCGTACAAAGTGTTGATTGATTTATAGGTTTGATCTAGTTAATTCAATTCAAATAATTGAAACAGTTTATCGGGTTATTAAAGTTCTAAACGGAGTAAACAAAAAATAATATCAAGTTCAAAGACAAGGATTAAAAGACACAAAAGACTCAATTAATCGATTATTAAGAATAGAAATGTATTGAACCAAATATTTGAATAAAAGGCAACAAAGTATGACTAAAATAGACGCAAAACTTTCTTTGTTTTATTTTTACTTTTCTATGGGTTATTAATTTTACGGCAAACGTTCGTAATCGTCATAATTATTCAAAACTCGGGTTCTCTTGTCTTTTATTTTAAGTCTTTATTTGTTCAATTTCAATAGAAACATGTAAATAGATGATCAATTGACAATGATGATGCCACCTTTCACTCAAATAAAGTTCATTGCAATTGAGTGAAGAGATCATTGAATGAATTGAATGATAATATTCTTAATTTAGAAGAATGTTTGCATTGAAGTCAATGTTTGTATTTATTGAAAAGTTATTAGACTTTTGGTGTATATATTGTGTTCACTCAACCCATTAATTGTAGGAACATTGATACCAGTGAGTGATAACAGTTGGAAATGAACCAGTTCAAATCAGACAATTTGATTATTTCTGAAACAAAGATAAATAATTTTCAAAATTATAATCATTATCAATAACCAAGAGCAGTAAAAACTAGTTCATTGTGTTTGATAAATATATCAATCAATTATCAGTATTTGTTTTTATCTTAATATTTATAAAACATTTTAAGACTTACTATTTGTTTAATTTAAGTTTCTTTGTCTGTAAACAAAATAAAATAAAATGATCATGGTAACTGGTAACTGGTAAGTGGTAAACATGTGAAATATCTGAAGAGAACAAAAGTCCGCTTTAAGTTCGATAACTGAAGATAAGAAGAATAACTTCTCGAAGGATATGTTTTTGTAGTAATTCATTAAAATTGGGTTATAATAAATTGTACATGGTCATCATCATTAAGGAACAAGTTCAAATGAAAAAAATTAAATAACTTCGAGTCCAAGTTCACATTAAACTTATTTTTTAAAAGTTATCACTAACTGGTCTGACATCTATTAAAATATTTTGCAAGTTTTGGCTAAGTTTATAGAAAATTCATTATTTCGAAATGTTCTTGTTGATATTTTCAACTGCCATATAAGATAAAGGATTGAAAAAAGTCACATAATATTGATATTTAAATATAATATTCAATAGGAAAAAACCATGATTACTCTAACATTACACCTATTACACTTATTAATGATCAGATAATTTGATGAGACTTTGATTTTGACTTTGAATTACCTTGAATATGTATATTTCAAATAGATAAGAATTTTGCAACAACAAAAAAAGAGATTTCATTGATTTAATTGAGAAAAACAATAATTAACACTCGCATTGCCAAAGCTAACAATTTTTACCAAGGGGTCAAATAATGTTAAAATAAATCTTAATGCCATTGA
>JAQIXD010000047.1:0-52252 GCA_034699985.1 Minunthozetes semirufus
CCGTGGCATTGATTTTTAAATGAATTTCAAATGAATTTTGGCCGAATTTTCGGCCACAGTCTAGACTAAAGGTTAAACAAAAAATCACTTCTTCTCAATGCTTTGGTTTTGTGTCAGAAGTGAATCAAATGGAAAGCTTTGCCAATAATATTGATTTCCTCTTTAGGACAGACGGGTCACCAATTATTTTATGAATCATAGCCTCATTCAGTCTCTATTCTGTGCCCATTTTGAGTCTGTCGTTGAGTTTAAACTAATTATGAAAATGTTTTAGACATTTAATAATCAGAATATTCTTGATTTGAGTCAAACTTTTCTCTGAAGTGAAAAAATATTCAATTATAGGTTACGTAATAAATAGCTTTTCTGACAAAAGTTCTAAATGATCATGGTATTAGTACTAGTGGTAGTTGTGCTGTTCATGTTCATGGTAGTGATGGTACACTGAAATTAATAACGTGTTGGAAGAATTTGATTAATTTATGATCAGATCATTTATTATTTACAAAATAGGGATAAATAGGAGAAACTGTTGGCACAAGTGTTGGCACAAAATATGTTGAAATAAATCAGTTTTTGCTTTATGTTGGGCTTTATGTCGGGTCACGGAGTAGACAAAAGTCACAAAAGATGTACAACACGTCCGGAAGGCTATAATTAAGGCGAACAATGCTTTGCTTCCAGTATTCTGTGCTTACGTTAGGGTCAGTTGTGTATCATATAATGGTTAACGAAGAGAGTAATGGGAATAATGGGAGTAATGGGAGAAATGGTCATTCATTCATATTCCTTAAATAATTATAGTGTATGTCTTAACGTATCAAAAGCCTATACAACACTTGTGCTCAGCCATACATACCATGGCTTTTGGGAGTCTATAGTTGAAGCACATTATCTGCACATTTGCCAGAATATCGCACATCATATAAATCACAATATGAGTGACTGTTCGCTAACAACCAAATACTGTTTCATATTTTTCACTCTTAAATAAATAAACCGAAAAATTTATTTGTTTAATAATGAGATACACTTCTTATTCTGTGCCACTCTTTGGGCGACAAATATATTAAATATAACATTTAATTGAGAAAAGTTCGCCAAAAGTCCAATAATTGGGTTAATTGGTTTGGAAACACGTATTACACTCCCTCTTAGCGGTGAACCCGACATAACGACGGATACCAGGGCTCAGGAGAACACACATTTGCAACAATTCACTGTCATTACAAGAATATTTCCTCTATGAAATCATCAAGATAGTTATAATATACAATTTGTCACAATTTTCTTGCCATTATTTTTAAACTATCAAAAATTAGAATCAAATATATATTACATTTTGATTTTCAATAGTTTTAAGTTTGAAAAATCAAATCAAATTTATAAGAATTTTATCATGAATTTGAACTAGGTTTATTTAAGAGAATTTATCATTGAACTGTGGAATCTGAAGTGTTTCTACTTAAAGCCGTCTTAAATATTTCTCACATTTTGAAATATTTCAATATATTCCTGATAAATGAGTTTTATGATGGGATAACTGAATAGCGTTTACTCATCTTTAGCTCTGACACCTTTTGAGACCACCTTGGTCACCTTGGACATGCCGCTGTTCAATACATTGACAGATATGGTTGAGCTCTTTCACACATTTGAGGGAAAGAGTGGTGAAGAGGAGAAGATTCGTGACTGGAATACAATTTTGAATAACTCTTGATATTACTCTTGATTTGTCAAATGTTAAAAAGCAGTGATTTTTTCAACAGTTAATCGACTCTTCAGCGAAGAAATGGTGAAATCAAGTGAACAAAGTTATCACATGAAAGGCCACTCTTTTGAGAGTTCATTAAAAGTGACAGATTTTGTGCAAAATATAAATGATTTTCTTCGGCTTAATTCACACGAATATAAAACGTATTAAAAGAAATAAATTACTTCTAATATATTTTCATATATTCTCATATATTATATGTATTTTCTGTTGCTTTCAATTAATTAAATTTAAGTTTAATACGAATTCTAATTGAATTTTAACAATAAGTCCACAAAAGAGAGTAAAGTTTTTCAACATTTTTCAAGTGTCTGATTGATTCTCATTGAGAGTCATCATAGTTATCAAGAGTTATCATGTAGTTATCAGACCAAGTAATCAAAGTATTGCTTTTATAAAGCACGTGACCCATCAACTAATAAACGTATGGCTTATCTGATAATCAATGATAATATTGAGAATTGAAAACAGTATTGACTCGGTTTAGAGCATCAAATTTAGGCCCTTATTTGTCGGCCTTTTGCCTCTTTTTCTGTGGGAAAATTGAGTTCACCCCTGGGATTAGCGCTCAAAAACTCGATATCTCTCTTTTCTCTCTCTCCTTATGGTTGTGCTCTCTCACTGTGCTTGTGCTCTGACTTGAATGCGGTAATTTACTCCTCTCTTTGTGGTGATTAGCATCTCATGAATCTCATACTCATAGCTCCCAATTATTATTACTATTATTACGATTATATTTGTGTTGTTAGTCCACAACAGCAAATATACGGCAACAGCGGGTGTCCGCTCTGTTAGGACTGTCTGTTCCGATAGAAGGAAGTGAATGACTATTGATTATATTCACTTATATTCACTTTATATTCATTTAGCAGTTTTTGCCAATTATTTATTTATTGGACTACAAATCGTATGCATTCCCATCTCATACCAATGTTATCATAAGAGTTGTCAAAATGTATTGAATTTTCAAATCAATTCTAATTAAAGAGGCTTTAAATTGTTTGAAAAGCAAAGAGCAAAGACATTTCACTTTTGTTTTTTGCCGTATATTTGATGATAAGTTTTGTTGAAATATAAGATTAGCAAAAGTCTAAAGAAATTAATCATAATTTGATTGAAAAATATAATATTTATTGTCGTTTCTGATAGAATATAATCTGTCGGAGAAGTATTAATAAAATTTTGTTTCGATTTCAAAATGAGAGACAAAAAGAAAATATCGGATATTAATTGAATGGAGAGTTGGAGGAAAGTTTGCTCTGAGTCTTGGGTTTGTTTGAAATGTGATCCCTTGTTTTGAGAATTACCTGAGAATCAAATTACTCAAAACTAATCATAAAAGTTTAGACAACAAAAGATATCAGATTATTAGGGAATATATTGACGTATAAAATGATATATTTAATCAATAATAGGTCTCGACTCACACAGAGATTTATTTTCATTTACAATGAGATAAATAATGATTTTTGTTCATAACGTAAGGCATAGGATGTGTTGCGAACAATGAATTATTATTATAGTTAGCGATAGAAACGATGGATAAGTTGTGCCATTTTTTAAGATCAAAATTATAAGTTTGTTTGTCATTGAAAAACGAGGTTTTCATTTGGCTTTCATTTGGTTCATAGTCTTATCGGGTGCTAAACAAAGGGCTCATTCGAGTGCAGTTCTCATTCATCCGGACTTAAATCCAATAATAATAGAGACGCGATCTTTGATATATGCGATCAAATATTTTGCTCCAAAAGCAATGTTTTGTTATATTATATGTCTTTATGTTTAACGAACAATATATGCATCAAAATTACAGTTAATGTTGGCTTTGAATTAAACTCAATAATACTTTACTCTAAGCATATGACAAATATGTTGTGCCCTTTACTCTGTGTGTGATTCTGTAGAGTTTGAGTGCAATCTCGTTATTGAGAGCTACCAGAGCCAGAGCCAAGTTGTGCACATTGCACACAAGCATCACTTGCATGACATGATTGTGAGCCATCACTCTTGCATTGATTATTGAGAATATTGGAGATCAGCTCTAATAAAGTATAGCCGAGAGTTGGACTGCACTCCAAAAATCGGGAGACTTTCTCCTGAGTCACACGTGTCTGGTCTGGTCCTCTCTGACAAGTCGTGTGTCTCTACATAGCAATCAACAGTTGACGGAACGGATGCTACAAATTTTCCGATTCACTTCAGTCATTCTCTTTAGGTCTGTGCTCTCCAGTGCTCCCATCAATGCTTGTATGGCTCACCGCTTGTTTATCAGTTCAATATTGAGCCTAAAATTGTTAATATTATTGCAATAACAACGCTTCCAATCAATGGTCTCCTCTGGAACTCGTATTCATCTAATGGTGAGGGCATGTAATTAGCACTGAAGTCAGTCGGCACCGGCTTATGTGCTTCCCATTCATATTCTATATTATTATTAGAATTAGAAATAAATTATCGCATTATAGCTCTACTAATGAGAGCCTTTCCTATTATTATTACACTATTATTAATTCGTTAGATTATGAGTTAGAATATACTTGCAATCAACACAACAACTGATGAGTTTAGTTGAGATGAGTTTAATATTTTATTGTTTTATCTGTTCATACAATTGTAAGCCTCTTATCTCTATCTCTATTCATATATCAGTAAAAGTTTTTTTTTGTTGGAAATAACTTTCGGGTAATTATTTCCGCTGCGATAAACTCTGACTCTAATAGGTTTGTAAGCGAACTAAAGCCATCACAGAGTTTGTCCGCTCCGGTACTGTTGTTTTTTTATGTTGGCTTTGCTGCTGAATACTGTTTACCATAATCACTAGTCTTGATAGTCTTCAATCGCTCATACATTTATTATTATGCGAACAGAACTTAATGCTAATGAGGGCTAACTTTTTTAAAACGAGACTTCAATGAAGCCAAACATTTTGAATGCATAAGAGTGAGTCTGTTCCTGGTCTGCGTCGGGTGCATAGCATGTGTGGCAAAAAATAATTATCAATTCAATGACTGGTGAGTCGACGACATGTCTAAATATAATAATGAGTGGTTTGTTGGGCGCATCACTTCTCCTGAACCGAAAATATCTATTATTTTATAATGTTTTCTGATGTGTTTGGATGCAGGTGTGTCCGTCTCTCACCCGTCTCTCACTGAGTCCTTATGTTGAACGCGTGCTCATCACTGCTCAATGATTACCATTAACTCAGTAGCCCTTAAAACATATATTTTGTTATTTGCTGTTATTATTGGCAAACATTGTTTAAATGTTTAGCTTAAAGCCTGTGTTGACTCTTAAGCTCTACTAATGTTTGAATTTAAGCTATAATTTGCAAAACGACTGAAAACTTCGTGAGAAAGTGTGAAAACTTTTTTTTACCAAATCTCTGTTAAGACAACAAAACTTTGCTAACAATCAATCAATTGTTTAATTAATCGTTTATTATAATGTTATTGATATTTATGCAATAAAATGAGCCATCAATGAGCACCACATAAAATATTAGTGATCAATAGCTTTATTAGTGGTTTTAGGTTTCACTCTGATCCCATGAAATGCAAGCTCTGGTGTCTTGATTGTGTGTGATCAATGTAGCATGATCATCTTGATGTATATTAATATTTAGATCGATTGAATAAAATAAAATAAACGTCGATTTATTAGGAAATGTATTCTTTTCTCCCCTCTCTTTGACGCGGTATTCATAGAGTAGAGACCACTTGGTCGGTGACATTAGGCATCGCTCGGATGACTTTACAGATGCTATCTTAATATGGCAAAGCACTGGCACAGCACTGGTCTTTATGTACGCATTTGTATGTATTATGTTATGTATAAAAACATATCCAATATATTCAGTGTTGCACTAAAATATCATAATAGGAGAGAGTGTGACAAAAGACTGTGTGTGTGTGCGAAGACCCAGTTCTGTGTGTACTCTATGTTAGGATTTTATGAATAAATGCCTACTGTTTCCCACCATTTATGCCATATATCCATAAAGAATTGCCGCTCAGAATATGGAGGAGCAGCTGAACCTACCGCTATGGATATATCTATAGATTATTTGATTTCATGAATTTATGTGAAAATATACATTCGGTTCATATTCACAACCAATTCATTCCAGTTTACATAACAGCTATATTAAGACAAACAAATTATTAGAGATGAGAGAGAGAGAGAGAGAGAGAGAGAGAGAGAGAGAGAGAGATCCTAAGTTTGATAAACAATATGAAAAAAGACTAATTATTCAAAAATGTTAACAATTTGTATGCTTTTGTTTATGGAGGGATACACTAGACGTTCAATTTCTGTGTAATGTTTAGGTTTGACTTATTTTACGCCTTTTGTAAAGTGCGAGATCTGAAGAGCTCTGCAATACATCTTCCAGTTTTGAATGTTTTTGTCGGTCTTTTCATGCATTTAAAACCACAAACTTTTGTAGGGCTTCCCATAGTTTGAAAGTTTGGACTGACTTTTTAGAAATTGGTCGACATTTACCAGAATATGTTTGAGTCTGAGCTCCTTTGGTGTCAATATAATCATAACAGGAGTACTACTCAAGAGTTACAGATATTAGGAGTATATTCTCCGAGCAATCTATAGAACTGAGTCCTGAATAATCTCAAACTCAAAGTCAAGAATACATCACTCGATAAACACACAACTGATTCGGATGGAAACGGATGAACAGCTGCCGAACTGACTCCGATCACAATTTCAAGATTCACTTCAAGACAAACAACATTAGTCTCTCAGAGAACTTCTTTTCTCTAAAAGTTTCAAAACTATTGATTGAGTTTAAGAATGCATTAAATGAGCGGTGATTTCAATCACAACAATATTTTCTTCTTTTAAGTTCAATATTTCGCAGATTTTGTGTCAAAAAGTTGTCTGTTATTTATATTTCTAATGCATTCTCGCTATTGCGGCAAATTTTTGGAGTATAACCAAGTTTTTTCCCTATTCATACTTTTGAACTTGCAAATGTTGAAGTGATGAGTGAAGAACAATTAAATTAAACAATGAATTATATAGTTTTTAATAGAGATTTAAAATATTTTAGGTCTATATGTTGTTATGACTTTAAAAAGTGTGAATCATATCTAAGTTTGAGTGAAATCAATTGAAAATTATTATTTAAACAATTATTTGAAGTCAAAGCAAAAGTTGGCAAATATTACTGTTTTTCTTTCAGACAATCCCTTATAACTGGGATCTCAAACAACTGCACAGAATGACAGAGCGATACCACTGCTTAACGCTTTAATTGATTTATATTCAATTGATTCAATTATTCGCATTAAAGTTACAATGAATTTGAATTATTTTTATTGTCTTTCCATTTTGTGTGTATTATATGAAGGCCTTATATTAAGTAATTGTTTATTTAAGGGTTTGCTAATTTGTTGTTTTTCACCATGCTCAATTCTTCGGCCAATCTATGGCCGAAGATTAAGTTTACGATAAGTAATTCGAGCATTTGAGCAGTTCTCAGGGATGAGCATTAAGTTGTTTGTATCGTCAGCTCAATGTGCAGTTGATCCTACTTAAGAGAATTCTTGTGGTTCACAACATCTCTTAAACTAAGGACAGACTAATATAATGATTGATATTAGAAAAGACTGAATAACTTAACATAATTCGATTTTATTCGCTCACAATAAGTATTCAATTGAGAGCAACTCAGATGAGCTCAGAATAAATATCATTTGAGAGGAGTATTGGTCTAAATTGTTATATAAATAGAGATTAAACAATAAGTTATATGATTTGCCATAAACTGCTTTATTTCAGTGAAATGTGATAAACAACAGTAAAAACCATTACAATTGAGTGAAATTCATTGAATTGGAAAAATTAAGTTCAATTAATTATACGAAACTTATGGCGAATGAGAGAGAAAGAGCACAGAATAGGCACAGAATGCACTCAAAGTTAGCCGAAGAGGAAATTCGATAAATCAATGAAAATAATAGACATTAAAGACAAGAGTTCTGAACAACTCTTAAACAAAGCGTTACCACTGTTTTGAATGCTTTGATAAACCAATTCTTTAATTCAATTATTATTACTTAAAATAAATAAAGTTCTTCTGTTGTCTTCTCTTGTCTTCTGTTGACATCTAAGCCATCCAATCAATCAAATGTCACATAAACTCAATGCACACGAATTACATGATTCTAAAAATAAACGCAATAATAATAAATTCATAATATATTTAATATACATTTAGTAAAGGCAACAATCGAGAACAATAGAGGACAATAGGGGACAATAAGCTACTATTTGTCTATTTGTCTCTTTAGATCAAAAACTTTGTCACATTAAGTATTAATATTAAATGCATTCAATTTTGAAATAAACAATTAAGACTTTAAAAAATGAGATGTGATTGATCAATTAAATCAGTTTCGAGTGATTGTAGCAAATAAATCAAAGAAGCTTTGAATGAATATTTTAACAAATGATTGACCGAAAGACACTCCTATAAGTTTTGTATTTCACTGATCAAGGATAAGTTGTTAGGAAATGAGTGCCACTAATTTCAATATGAATGCCTTAGTGAAGAGGAGAGGACCAGGAGAGGTGTCACAAATGAAAAAAAGAGAATAATTTGTGGGTTTCATAAATATTGATGTCTTATAATTAAAGAGTGAGTTCACTATACATTGAAGTATTCAAAACCAAATCTTAAGTATTCTTTGAATAAAAATACTTAAGAATTGAGAGAATAATAGCATTTCTTTATATCTTGAGCTCAAGTTTGAATAGATTAGGAAAAACAGTATTATATTGCAATTGGTGTTTCTGGTGTTTGGGCTGTTTGTGCTGTTTTAAATTTTTTTTGAGATAACTATTGTGTTTTTGTTATATTTTTGTTATGACAAAATTCTAGTCGCAATTGTATGCATTGGAAGCACCGGCAGGTTTTCCCTTCCAGACTAAATCCTTGATATAATGGAAAGAAGAGAAGAGAGAAGGAAAAGAGAGATCTCTATCAATACATCAGAAGAGTAACTATTTTTGCAAAAACATGAGCTTTAATCAGGACTTTGACAGAAGAGATGCTAATCTCCAGTCTTGAAAGACCGGCGCAAACACTAAGTTGTTGTCATAGTAGGGCCAAAACCATTAGAACTAAAGGCGTTCTAATGTAAGAAGTGTTTGGCCATTGATTTGTCGATATATCCAATGATTTATTTAATCTGAGAGTTGTTGTAGAGTTGTTTGTTGCGAATGTCAGGTCATCTGAAAAATAGTAGTTTTGTGTGAGTGTTAAACCATTTTTCAGATTTATTAATCTTTATTAATTGAAGTGAAGCTCAGGCTGAGCTCAGCACAACTCAAGTATTAACACAACTCCTGTATTATATATTTTTATATCAAAAGAAGAAATTCTCTCAAAAGAGTCTGAAAGGACTGCAACTAAAGACAACCAAAAGATCAAAAGAAATATTCTCTTAAACCGTCTCAAAGTCGGGAATAAGTATTGAAAACATGAATTCATTTAAAATAATGCTTTTGATAATTGTTTGATGTGTTTGTCTGAACAAAACCAGAGCTAACTCTCAAAATGTCACAAAAAGATCATTAATTATGGATTGCATAACACATTGTGTTTATTTATTTCAATAACAATTACCAAATGATAGACCAATGGCTTAACATTTCTTAAATATGAGTTTCCATATAATTTCAGTCAATATAATAACGACATAACAATTGAGAATACTATCCGAGAGTAGGTATGCATTCAAAGCCAAACTTCAGCTCTAAGTCTATCCCAAATTGAAGGCAAACGGAACGCCTCGAATACTGACTTCTGGCAAACTATTGGTCGCGAGGAAGACATGGAGTTGAATGTAGTGTCAGTTTGCA
Source organism: Minunthozetes semirufus (assembly GCA_034699985.1). NCBI lineage: Eukaryota > Metazoa > Arthropoda > Arachnida > Sarcoptiformes > Punctoribatidae > Minunthozetes > Minunthozetes semirufus. The sequence goes on from JAQIXD010000047.1 coordinate 9,659, forward strand.
GGCGGTTATCATTTGTGGCAAAATAATTGATTGTAAGCCTGCGCTCACTATAAAACAAACTATGCCCAGAGTTTATACTGTTTTGATGTTAGGTTCTGTTGATAATGTTTTTGGAAAACCATCCCAACAGTCGGCCAACACTCCGATGTTAAACATTTCCATTTTGACAGCTCTTCCATTGGAAAGAGCACCTGAGGTGTAGAGAAGTGGTACTAAACAGAGCCGTTTACAACACATTCCTCAAAAGCCATTCAGAGCTGATCTGTAAAACAGTTACAAAACTTCATTGCTGTCTGAGCTTTGCCTAAACCTTTGGTCTGGACTTCGAAATTGTTTTTCAAGTCATTTAGTTTCGCTTCTGAAGTAATAGAAGTAGTAGTGATAATAGTAGTGCCCATATAATGATGATTCCACCGAACAGAACGCAGACAACACCCCCACTACGGAAGACGACGTCTTTCTCTATAAGTAGTATCATCGCTGAAGACCGCTCACCTCCCAGAGCAAAACAAGTGCCATTTGACTCAATTTGGTGCAGTGCTAACCTTCAGACTATCAATAAACTGAAAGAAGACACTAATACTCCTCTAATAGACTCAACCGATTTGTCTGATTCGTGTTCGAGCTGTTCAGATGACGACATCGATATCGAAGACGACGAGAAACCACTAGAGTTAGTGACTAATAATGTGAACAACAGTCGTATCCCCTTTTGGCTCAACTCTGATAAAAATAGAGACAATGAAAGCAAAATTGTTTCTCAAAATGAAATTTTCAGCAATTCTTTGAGAACTGATGACAACACATCAGATAAAGAACTCTCAAAATCAACTGATAATTGCGAGAATATGACTCTTTCTGAAGAAGAATGCGATGAGATTCGTATCGCACAGAATGAAAGCTCAGACAATAAGAATGAAAAAATGCTTTCGGAAACCAATAAAGAGGATAACAACTCCAGTGAAGAATCAGAGAAGAAAGTCTCTGAAGAATCCGCTTCTGACAGTTGTGGTCACAAGAAGTCCAAATACGAAAAGCCTCCCTTCAGTTACAACGCACTCATAATGATGGCCATCAGGCAGAGCCCAGAGAAGAGATTGACTCTGAATGGCATCTATGAGTTCATTATGAAGAACTTTCCCTATTATAGAGAGAACAAACAGGGCTGGCAGAACAGCATTAGGCACAACCTCAGTCTTAATAAGTGTTTTGTCAAAGTACCAAGACACTATGATGATCCTGGAAAAGGCAACTACTGGATGCTCGACCCTTCCAGTGATGATGTATTTATAGGTGGAACTACTGGTAAACTAAGGCGACGGAACACATCTACTTCACGGAACCGACTCGCGGCAGCATTTCGTCGATCGGTATCGCATACAAACCCAAACACACTCTACGGATGCAATTTCATGGGTGGACCCGGAATCCAGCAAAACCCAACTTCTCACTCAATGGTCAACGAAAAGCCTTTCGGGACACCTTTCCCGGGCTGGTCATGTCATCCAGGCTTTCCTCACACCAACCAATTATTGCGATATCCAACCAATTACTTCCCATCAGTTCTCCAGAAGCCGATGACAAACAGTTCTAATTTGCGATTCATTGGCTTCAGTGTCGACCGACTCTTACATAACGCATCGCTCACACCTACAGACTTGTCGGCATCCAATGTCTCTTCATCCCAAAGATCAAATGCACTTCTGCCACCACCATCAGCAACGGGTCCGAATAGCAATGCATTCGCAGCATCGTTAGCAACCAATCCTTATTTCCTGAACCCATCGACTGCTGCCGTTTTACACGAAATGTATGAATTCGGTCTCCAAGCGGCGGGACTCAGATCTTTGAGCTCTTTGGGTCTGGCCTCTGGAATGGGAGCACTCGCTTCTGGCATGGGATCTACCGGAGGACACAGCGCTCATAACACGGCATCTCCAACACCAGTTTCTACTGCAGAAGTGAGTAATCACTGCAACAGCGCTACCGTAAACGATAAGCAACCAATCTATAAACCGGTACCCATTTGATCGCATTTCGGTTAGACTTTAGTCATAATATGTATTATAGAATATAATCCATAGAAAAGCAAAAAAACAATAAAAACACTTTCAGTTGTAAAAAGGTTTTTCTCAAGAATTGAATGTTTGTGTGAAACACACGAAATATCTTTGAGCCAATTATTGCCAATATTATAGCCAATACCAAAACCAATGTCCGATATTTCTTAAGGTATGTATTGGTAGTATGGACTCAAAGATATTCGTTTCTCGTATTATTTATTATGTATTATGTAATATAGTTTTCAAATGCTGAAGAGTAAACTCTCAAAATTAGTGAATCATTACAAGTCGTGAATTGCGAATCATTGCATACTCTGTTAACCCCAGTCGAGGGTCAATTCCTCTGTTAATCGATATATAAGCATATAATCGGTAAATAACTATAAATAAAGCAAAAGATGTAAAAAATGAATGATTTTGTGAAAAATTATTAAAAATGTTCTCAAATTTCAATTAAACAAAAAAGAGATTCATTTTAATTGAGTTAAAATCATGTCTTTATTATTTGTTGAAAATATCAGTAAACAGTTCTGACAACAGATTTATTGTTATGGGACTGACTTCGTATCAATTGATGCCTAACTAACCAAATGGGTTGCAAAAAGAGCTGTTTATTAGAAAAGTCATAAAACTTTGTGGAACCGTTAAAACAGATTTTATTGGTCTGAATGCGCTAATAGTGCCACAGATACAGCCAAGCTGTTGATCTCTAGACTAAATTAGGCCCTTTTCTTGTGTGGACAACGACTTGCGGGCAAATAGACAAAATTGTAGAGAGAATATCCGAAATTCTTTAGAGTCAGTGGGGGTGCGTCGCAAACAAGTTGTTCTTTTAGATGGCCTCAAATGCCTCAAAAACCGCATTCTCTCTCTTCTATCGTTTGTGTAAAGTTTGAGAATATATTAGGAATACATTGAGAGAATGAGAGAGAGAATGAGAGAGAGGTTGAGAGAGAAGTGTGTTTTCTTCATCTCCTGCTGTCTATTGTTGTGTTGAAACACACATTAACTCGAAAGTTACCTTTGCTTTGGTTATGCACTGCTTTCAAAGCAAAGGAAAGCTTTTGGAAAAGTTTTAAACATTTAAAACATGAGAACTTTACACAACAGACACCACCGACAGCAATACCGACAGTACTACCGACAGTCCAAATAAGATCCAATAAAACATCGGCTAAACACAGCGCTCCTTCCAATGTTCTGTTCCAATGAAATGCAGGAACATTTCGGTCATTCGTGCCATTACTGTCACATATTTTATTGTTATTATTTTCTTCGGGAATAAAGTCTTTTATTCATCAAATTTTTTAACACCGAATACGTGTTTATTCTCTGAATCTATTGATTAAGTTTTAGCACAAAAATGCGGATCAAATGTATTGAGTATTAACTTATACTAACATTTATATTATGGATAAATCAGTTTGTGTTGGGCTCTGTCTGTCATTTCTTTTTGTGCTTTTCTTGTGCTAATATCAATGTTTGATAGAAATGTGTCGGTCCTGTCGGCCACAGCTCTGGTTATTGAGACGTGACATACAAGCAATTCCCTCTTTTCAATGACAATAGGCTTCTCTCGCGTCGATTACGAGTTTGCGGGCAAACACTTACAGTTTTGTGGCTTTTGTCATATGTGGCCAAATATAACAGAGAGGGGAACACAAGAATAATAGGGGCGGGCTTTGCACCTCAGTTTAACATATTCTATCCGACAAAAGCCGATTGAGGTATCACAAAGTTTGACTGCTTTTGCCGATTATTATTGTGATGTCAACATATGCGCTCACAAAACATGCCTTTCCTTGTATTTGAAACGTTGTTCGCTTTCGGTCGCCTTTCATGTCCTCTCAAACGTAATGACCAATACTTTCTTCAGATTCGTGAGAATTGCTTTTTTGCTTCATAACCGATTCCAATCTCATTTTGATCTATTTTTCATAAATATCTTCTGATGTTATGATAAACTATCATAACTACTAACGACTCCTAACTCTCTCCTCTCAAACGCTATTATTTTAGTGACTTCTTTCCCAAAATGATGAATACGTTTTACAAAATATATTATATATTCGTTTAATGTTAAGAAAGTTATGATATATTGTCAAAGATATCAATACATAAGTTGTGCTCAAAGTTAAGATACTTTCAATCGATTTATACATCTCTAGCACTGAATGTATGCCTCCTTTAGTCACAAAATTAGGGGATATGTCGAGTGATTGATATATCAAATACATCGTTCGCTTGTCTTCTTATTGCTGAACATAACTGCTATAATACAGTAATCTATTGGCAACGGAGGCATCCCTTCTCTACCTAATGATACTTTAGATTCAAAGTTTGACTTTTTTCCACTGCTTTCAACTGCGAACCCTATTTAATGGCAGCGAAACTATATTTGCATGTAATGTATATAAATTGTATTTGTGAGCCATATATGCATTTCATGTCATCTTATTTGAGAGATGTATTCATTGTAATCACACGAAACGTATACACAAAGTGACATTTGCTTACAGAAGACATAATACTTATTACAGACCTTGAATTCGCTCCAATAGACAGCACAAGACTTTGTGTTTCTCTTTTCATGACTTCAGACAATAAATTTAATGCACAAAAAAATGACAGCAAATATAGAATAATATAATCTATTTATACAGAAGAAAGAATATCTTTAAAAAGATTATGAACTCTTCAGTGCGAGAGAGAGAGAGAGAGAGAGCCAATGATGCCCTACACGAAGGTCCCTACAAATGCTATTCTGTATTCTTTGTGTGTTTCACTTACGATGATATCGACTAACAAAATGAAAATCCTTTAATCAGTAGGAGATCCAAGTTTAAGGTTGTTTTACCTGAGCTTCGAATGCACAGGAGTACAGGAGTGACAAACTAATTGATCATTAAATGCGTGCGATTTTCACAACTATTAAATGTTCTCATTTATGAGCAGAATTTGACAAAATTAATCTAACAGTTTATTACCAATAAGTGCTGTTAAACACCTGTGGTTCGGGTTCTTTCAATTTTTGTTGATTACTTGTCTCTCACTTTATTCACCTCTAAATATGGCTCTAATTTGTTACTGTATTTAGTTTTTTCTTAAATCAAAAATTTTTCAAAAACTAAACGATTCTGATATTCTTTTTTGTTTCTCACGAAATCGCTAAATATCGAGTCAAATATCGAGTTAAGTTTTTCCTCAACAAAACTTGAACTGGTATTGAATTTTTGTTTTTTGACCACTGATTTAATCTGATATATAAATGATTTGCAAAAATTATAATTCATTACTTAATCATTAGATGTATTGCAATAAAAAAGTGAATATAAAGCTATCATTAGATCGACTATTAATTAATAAATAAATCAGTGCTAACAAGGATTTCCCCTTTTTTAAACTATTTTGCACGTACAATATCATTTGAAAAATGAAGAGAGCCTTTTACATGCTCAAAATGAATTTGTCACCAATTTTTCATTTGAAGTGCCGATTCCTTTGGCACAAGAAATTGATTGAACAAATAAAAATGAAACTCAATTGAACTGAGCCTAATTTGCATAATGAATGAATGAGGCGAATTTCATTGATAACTTATCTTAAGAACTGATTTAAATATTGATAATTAGTTAATTGAAAATTAGTTAAAATGACGCTTAAATCAAATCGTTTGACATAAGACTGAAATCCTTTTGAAAAACATTTTCTTTAAAAGTAGCGAAACATTAAAAAAGTTTTTTAATTACAGAATAATATTACTGTTATTCATGTAATGAAAATATTGACAAACTTTTGATTGAATTAAATTAAATAATTTTGATTTGTTTCAAAACTTTACTTATTTTTCATTTGATCGATGATTTTGACGTTTTATAACGTTTTATAACCTGTTTTATATTCAATAAAAATTGTTTTTCAATATTAATTAATTAATAAATATTTTGTATTTAGGATTCGAGTATCAAATATGACTTTAAGTATGGCTTTAAATAAGAATTTATTGAAAACTAAAATTCATTAATCGATTTGCAAGAAATGATTTTGACGTCAGATATGGAAAAACGTTTATATAAGAAAACATTTGGAAAACTTTTGTACATTTATTTAACGATTAGTTTTAAACAAAATTTTAATTTAAAAAAACAGAATAATATTTATTATATGTTTGCGTGAAATTCAACGGCAAAAGGAAATAATCTTTTCAGTAAACGTCAAAATTTATTCATTAAATAAAATTCAACTCAAAATTTCTTTCTCTTAATACTTAAGCTCTGAATTAATTGTGAGTCCGTTTCAAATGTTTGAAAGATTGTGATAAAGAAAAGCCTAAGAAATAAATGAAATAATATTTTTCAGTTCAATTTGTATGAGACGTGAAAATTAAGTAATAATTTTTGTGTAATTCATATAAAGATTAACTCAATTCTCATATATATTACGCGGTTTTATGTCTAAAATAATTTGATATTCGAGTGATTATAACGAGATTAGTGTATTCAAAATAGAGGCCTCCCATTAGGCTTCTAATGACCCCCAAACACACCAACAATAAAATTGAATGTTTTTCAGACTCACTTTGATATCATAAACAGACCTCTCTTATGATAGAAAGTAATATTTACTTCTTGTTTGAAATCATTTTCATAAATTATAAGAACATTCTTACGAAACCACTGAATGTGTAATCACTGCATCTCTTAAGACATAAAAACTTGTTATTCAATTATATAATAAATATCAGTTATAATTATCTTGTTTATGGTTTACATAAACGTTAAGCTTTCAAGAAATTTATTTAACAAACATTTTCAAAGATGATTACAAACAAGAGATGACCAGGAATTTGGCCACAATTCCATCAAATGTGATCAAAACAAATTAAAATCTTTGATAAATCTTTTTGAGAATGAAATTTATAAGCCATCGATGGACTCAGATATATACAATTGCTCTAGGCCCTTTATCTTAGAGAAATTCACTAGAAAATAGTTGATTGGGCAATTAGTAATGAGAGTTTGAGGATCAAGTTAATTAAAAATCTATAGCATAAAGTTTATTGCATTTTTTCAATTTATTGAACATCTGTTGTGATGTAAGTGTTATTGTGATTGTGATAAATGTCTGAAATTAATTGATGATGTGGTTGCGCTCTAATTACTATTGATTGCAACTAGTATAAGTACAAGAGCACATGACTATCAAGCTACCTTGCTACTATCAAACACTTAACAAAAGAATTCTTCATTAAAAGTTTTAATTCCCTGTAATTTGTGATCTGAGGAAATGATCGGCTCTTTGTCTGACTTAAAACTATATCTCATTCACAACAATAGGGAATATAAATAGCATTTTATGAAAGATAAGTTCAAACATGAATTCAATGAAAAATGTGAAAAATATAATTCAAAAGAGATGTGAATTGAATTCAATGACTGTATTGAGTATTATATTGATCTGGAGTGTACTCTACGGTATTTTATTATTTTTTGTCGGTTATCTCTTTTAGGTTTAATTCCATCAACTTTTTTATTACAAACATCTTAAGAGCGGTGTATAGAAAGCCAGGAGCAGCACATCCATAGCATGAGAGAGCAGAACAGAGCACAAGCATAGGCATAGCATGGGTGCAATGATTTATTTGATGCCATTCATCAAGAGTTTTAAAGCAACAGTTGCTCTAATGTTCTTCACACACATCAGTTATGGTAAGCTTATGCCTGTGCTTATGCTGTGCTTATGCCTGTTTATGCATCAAACCTAAGTATTTTGGGCTTTTGTGGCGAAAACCTCCAGTATTTTGTTATTTCTCAAAATACAAGTTAATCACCAGTTGGTTGTGTTGGTTGTGATGGTTGTGTTGCGAGTGTTAAGAGACTCCTTTCCAAAGAGACTTCACTGCCAACGCATATAGAGTTAACTTCTAATGTAAAGTAATTAACACAACTTTTGTGTAATACAGTCTTTAGTACTGTCTTTAATACTGTGCTATCAGACGTTCCCTCAATTCTTGTGATTCGAATTTAACTAAGTTTTCAATTAAATAAAAATATGTCAGAAACTGATTCGATCTCAAACTTACCATTTATTTCAATCAAATTATTTAATGATAAGTATTTTTTGTGTAAATTTATTTCCAAACCATTTATTTGAAACCATAATAAATATCAGTATTAATATTCTGTTATAAAGTAAGGATTATAGAATGATTGTAAGATATAGTATGATATAGTATGATATAGTATGTAGGTCATTTAATCATTGAAATGCATAAAATTAATGAAAATTTCCTCAACTTTACAGTTGTATACTATTTGTTTGGGAAACAGACACTCTTAAGATGTGTTAATCCTTTTAATTGCAGTCCTTTAAGATGTTTGAGACGTTTCTGACTTTCTTTTGCATAAATTGTTTGCACAGAGTTTTGAATATATGGCACAGAATTAGTCAAAAAAGCTCTGTTTTCACTTAAATTCTTTGAATCGAATAAATTAACAAAACTTCTGATTATTAGACCAATAGTTTAGTAACACTAAAAGGAGCACAAGTGAGACATCCCTTGACTTACAGCTAAATCTCGATTTCCTGCAATTCTGTCTTCATTTATAAAGCAATAAATATATGAGGATTACATCTAATGTAAGGACAGTCTGAATCATTGGGTGAACTATTGGGGGCAGATGTGAGAAGACAGCAAAAGACAGCACAGAATCATAATTACTTAGAAATTGTGAGTTCTGTTCAGACATCGAGTCATTTGGTTCTATAATTTAGATGACAGTAGTTGTGAACCGTTTAACAGTTTAGTATATAATGTGGTATAACATCTTGTTTTCATACATAACGCCATACGACTGTCCAAAACCAGTGAAGATATCAATCTTTTATAGTCTACTACTTGAAGATAATTTCTGTTTAAACAAACAGATTCTTCTCTACTCTTCTCCTTCTCTTCTATTGATACACGACTTGACTCTATTTCACTGTTTTGTACGGGTTTTGTGAGGATTGTAGGGGTTATAAGAGCCGAACTCATGCCTCAGTTATGTTGTGCCTCTAGAATAACAACTTCCTAAAAGTGTCTGATGGCAGTAAACTAATGCTGGAAAAGTGGGGTCACCCCCGTCTCAAAATATAATCGAGACCCTATTTGCGACCATTAAGTTTGCAGTAATCATAAATTAATGATAATTTCTAGTGAAACTTCAACTGATCATGTGATGGAACATTATGTCATGGTGATTTTCCAATTAACTTTCAAATTTAAATAAAGTTTTTTAATTCAAGTGATTCTCAAACCAAAATGTATTCATCTATTATCTTGCCTTAAAAAATGAGATAAGATGAGGGCAATCATGAGTGTAATTTCGATTAAGTGCAAGAGTGACAACTAATGATCTGTTTGTCACGCATCCTGGTCATTGCTAAACGCACATACAATAAGAATAATAAACTATCCTTGATACTACTGATACTACCATACATTACAGACACTATAGACACTACAGGCAGTGCGAATATAAGGCCTGAGTTGCTTTAAGAAAGTATTTTCTCATAGAAATGTAATATTCAGGTCTTATTCGGGTCTAATATATATATTTTTTGAGTGAAATGACTGCAAACATCTTTTTCTATGCAATGGCTGTGCGATGGGTGGTCTGTTTTGCGGTTAGATTTTGGGTCTCGGCCTCAATAATCGTTTGGTGTGGCGATAATATTGAGTGTAAATTACAAGAACCAAAACTATTCGGAATTGAAGCCCAGGCTGTGCACAGGTGTGCAATTGATATATTGACCGCTTATATGTTAGACTGTTGAATGTCTATTCAAATTAATGGATCCGTCTTTAAGTACTCGGTTTCTATTGAATCAAAAGAAACATTTCTAATGAATAATGACTTTTCTCTCTTAAGATATTAATTAAATGTGATCTCAACGGCGGGTCTTATAGTAATGTATAGTAATGTATATCAAAGCGTTTGATTTTTCTCACCTAAAAAGCCATAATCAGTAATCAATAATACAGTTCCACTCAATTACACTAATATTTTCAGTTAAATAACTTTAGAGAGAATTTAATTTTTTGTTTTACAACTAAAAAGTGAGATATCATTCATCGGCGGCTTTTTTGGCCTCTTTCTTGTCATAAAATATTGATTAGGAGTCCCACTGAGACTAAGTATTTGTCTTCAAAGCCCAAACTTTTGACTTGTTTTTCTCAAATCTCTGTTTTATTGTTTCATACATTAATCAAATAATCAATGAATTGTGGCTTTGCTTTGATGCCAATCACTGCAAACAATTGCAAAACTATTAAAACAAATTTTTTATGTTTTTCACATGTTTTAGGAGTTTGTCTTATAATTCAATAGCAATTTGTTTAGGCATTCCTTTGGAGTCAATCAAACAATTTATTTCATGAGATAAACAAAATTAAATAATATTTATTCCAAACAACGAATACATTGCAATACATTTAGCAAACAATTCACTAATCAATAGACCACTAAATGTTGGCGTTTCTGATAAATCGCTGCCAAAAGAGAAATTGTTTGTATATTTATTCAGTTCTTTTAACATAAACTCTTTAATTGTAACTTAAGTTAAACCCATTTGAGGCACAAATTCTGTATATATTTGGAGAAAATATTCGCTTTTTTCAGTGCTTTTAATCCTTCAAATATTTTAAATATTTTTCTTGTTTTTCGTACCAAAAGTTTCACTCAATTTATGTGAAAAATTAAATATTATTTTTTCGTTAATAAAATGTTTTAACAAATTATGTAAACTAATGACTGAGCGAACAGAATATAAGAACACTTGATGGCTATAAAAGGGTGACTAAAATTAGTTATCCATTACGTTTAGATTTAAAACATTGATCGAAAGGTTGAATAAAAGTGTGATTTGTTGTGAAACTAATAAATTTGTGATAAAAGGATCCGAATAAATAAATAATCGGAATTATGATCTCATCCATTAAAATAACGTCAACTTTAATGCTGATCTGTTTTTATTCATTTAATCGAATCAATTGGTGCTATAGTAGAGGCTGTGCTACTGCTATCAGCCAGTGCTCTATCGTTGTATTCATTGATCAGATGCTGGGTTGCGATGTATTCCTGCTGTCTGTTTGACACTCAAAAGACAATTACCTTTAAATGAATAAGTGGTTCAGCGCTTCATTTGAACATAAAATCGTTAACCTTAACAGATCTGACGCTCCAACCGATCGCTTCATAACATTAGGTTTTTGCGACCAGTTTTGCGAACCTCTTCTGATCGCATAAATATTCAGTGCTCTGCACGACATAAGAATGCGATCTCTCTCTCAAAGCACTTCAAATAAGCCGTTCAATCGTCTGAACACAGGATTCGGCATATTTTCTAAAATATCTAGAATTGCATTCAAAGACAATTCAAACATTAATTCTATATTTGAAATTCTTTGACTTAAAGAATCAAAATACTTTTATTCTTTACTTAACTATCTAATCATAATAATGAGCAAGGTATCCTACCATTTTATTTAACAAAGTGTGTTAATTGAGCAAATTATCATTTTATTAAAATTAAAAATTAATATTTAGATGATTGCAGCCATCAATTTAGATAAGAGTTTATAAATTTTAGTTTGATATTAGTTATGCATTTGGAAGACACCCTCCTGGCTGTTCTACATATTAGTGGATTTGAAGGTAAGAACAAGTAATGGCTACTATTGTTAGTAAATATCTTTATTTAAATCAATTATTCGCTAAACAAATGTCAGACTTATTAGAGTTCACTTTCTTTCTAATGAATTCACAGGCAATAAATGGTCTCATATTTAGTGATATTCTTATATCGGAGGGGATTCTGTAGGGATTGCGTTGTTGTCGTCAGTCAAGAGTCAATTAGAAAAATATTTGTGTCAAAAATAAGTCTGATTTTAGCGCTCATTGGCTCGAATCGAACCGTAACTGACATATGTATGAGCGAAATGATCGTCGACTGTGTCTCCAATACATGACTCTACAAGACTTAAGTGAAACGTTGTGTCAAATGTCTAATCTTTCGACTTTGATCTGAAGACAAATTTGTCCACATCTGACATATCAATGAAAGGTAAGCCTATGAACGTGAGCTCAACTTCGCTGCACAGATCAGGACGAGTATTAGTCTGTGCTCTTCTGTGTGCCTCAAATGTATTCAAAACTTAATAAATCTGTTTTATATTTCAGTTCTTTGACTTATATTTTGAAAAGTTTTAAAAGTATTAAAAGTATTGAATAAATTATTAATTTTTTTAGAGAAGTCTTTCAAAAATGTTGAGATCTTTGGATCCGTTAGTTTTGATTTTGTCAAATAGTTTCGCAAAAATAGATAAATATTATTAACAAATGGCTTAATATTTTGAAATATTATATTCATTCTGATTGAAAGGGATTAACCCTCAAAACATTTTCTAAATTATGAGCCGATCTTTAACTCTGAGCTAAATTACTCAGTAATTAATTTTTTTTCTGCTCGTCCTATGATAAATAATGGTAAAAAGAATCATGCTCAATTTGCGTAATAGGGTGTAAATGATTCTAATTAATGCTAAACAAACATATCATAATAGAAATCAGTGAAAGCCAACAAATAATGATATTTTGTTTTATAGGCTATAAATTATAGCTATTATTTGTGGTGTTTTCCTATTTTTGATTTTGACTTTGATTCTTGGCTTTCAATTTGAGAACATCCTATAGATGTATATCCTATTTATTTGCAGTAATTCCCTGAGTATTCCCACTCTATTAGAACTGATATAAGAATTTTATTTTTAGAGATATTTTGGATGTTTTTGAGAGAGACTGCACTTTAAGTCTATTTATTAATAATAAGAATAATTTATTTGAACATAACGTTTGTCAAAAGGAATAAATCCGTGGATTAAAAGAAATTTGAAATTTTTGTTTTAATCACAAATTAATCAAAAATTCAGATATACTTCAGATGTAAAGACAGAAATGAAAAATTGGAGTCATTTATAATTGACTTAACATGCAATCACTTCTAATAAATTGTATCAAAGTTGTCCTCATCACTGATCACTGATCATTCTCCATCATGTTCTCGATCATGTTTGAAGGCGTTTTCAAGTCCTCTCAATTTAATATTAATCCTTTTGAATGCAAATGAAGTACTACTAGACTGGTTCCGACTAATTATTTGATGCCCTCAGCCATTTTTGAAACTATAGGCTTTCAAAAAATAAACTCAATAAGTTACCATCATTATGATCACCAATTCTTATCAAATCAGTTAATCTCTTCATAAAAAAATATTTTACCACAAACTTAGAGGAAGAATATTCTAAAAATTTGTATCCCAGGAAAAATGTGAGACAAGAGCTCCAAGAACTAAATCTATGGTTTTAACAAAGAATTTGATAAAGAATTTGAAATAAAATATTGTTTGTCTTCTTCTGTAGTATTGTATTCCGTTATGACATCTGTTGTCAACAAATGTTAAACTATTTGTCATTTGATTGAAATTCATTGAATCGACAAATGTTTTGACGTTTTGTCACAAAATAACTGTTGTTTAAAGTGATTAAAGGAATGGCAGATAACGACAACTCATCAGATAATAAACCACAGGATTCGACGTCTATTACCGACAATTCTGGCGACGAATTGTTTAGTTCCGATCAACAGATCGTTTGTTCAATTATTCCTAGTCTTGCAAATGACTTACATAAAGGACAGTCCGGACGTATCGGTGTTATTGGGGGATCAGTTGAGTATACGGGTGCCCCCTATTTCGCTGCCATCTCCGCATTGAAAGCGGGCGCAGACTTGTCTTACGTGTTCTGTTCCCGAGAATCGGCGCCAATAATAAAGTCTTATTCTCCGGAACTCATTGTTTATCCGAATTTAGATTCGGTTAACGCTATCGAAGAGATCTCTTCATTATTACCGAAATTACACGCAGTAGTGATCGGACCCGGATTAGGACGTAATGATCATATTCTGGCAAATGTGGGCGGAATTATAGATAGAGTCAAAGAACTGGATATCCCAATGGTTTTAGACGCCGACGCTCTTTATTTTGTGTCAAAATGTCCTGAAATAGTTCGGGGCTGTACTAAAGCTATTCTCACCCCAAATGCCGCTGAATTTGACCGCTTATATGCAGCCGTCTATCGGTCGGAACCCAAGAAAAGTGATGATCCGAACTCATCGCTCCTCCAATTGGCAAAAACGTTGGGAAACATTACAATTGTTCGCAAAGGAAAGGAGGATATCATAAGCGATGGACACACTGTTGTTACCTGCAGTGAGAAAGGAAGTCCCCGTCGATGTGGAGGTCAGGGAGATTTGCTCTCGGGTTCAATGGGAGTGTTCTCCTTCTGGAGCCATAAAGCGTTCTCAGCTCAGACCACTTCTTCAGATTTGAGTCAACAGAAGTTAAGTCCGACAATTGTGGCCGCTTTGGGCGCATCAATGCTTACCAGACGGTGCGCTCGACTCGCTTTTGCGAAATTGGGTCGAAGTACCACTACTTCTGATCTCATCCATGAGATTAAGAATGCCTTTACGTCTCTCTATCCCATCGATTAAATTACCAGTTCTTCCTTTGAATGCATTTCTTAAGAGATTATTAAATATTTTGTGAATATTATTATTAATATATAATTAATATATAATTATTGATTCAATTTATATACAATTTTCTCTAATTCTATGGATTTCTATTATAATTAACTTTATTTGAATATATATTATAAATAAAGTCATTTAATATATAATTTATAATAAAATTATTTTATAATTACATTAAATCTACAATTATTTACAGTTTATGTCGAAATCGACCAAAAAGTCGACATAATTGTTGTTTAATACGAATATCAGACCAAACGATCAAATTCTTTATGATTTTCTGGAATAACTTAATGTAAAAGTGGACTCAAATTCAATTCTTTGTCCAAAAAAGTATAGAATTATATTCTTTTTGTCAGAAGTAACCAAAAAGTCGTTCAAATACTTTGATTGGTCTCTAGTTTTGTAAAAATTATTGCTTTAAATAAATATAATTAAAATTCAGTGAAAATGAAAACAAAAAAAAACAACAAAAATAACAATTATTTTGATATAAATCGTGTTTTTTAGTGACTTTCAGAGTATTTATGTTTTAATTGAAATTAAGCTGACTTTTGACAAATTATTGAATCAAATAATAATCGTTTCGTTAGCACTACCTCTCAGGCTATGAGAACTATTGCTTAAGTTATTAATTGATTCCATACTCGAGGAAGACTCAGATCTTTGTCTGTTTGCGATTGGGTTGGAGTAGTGATAGTCTTCATTAATGAGAACTCCATTATTTGTTTGAGTTTCGTCATCAATGTATTGGACGTAAGCCCTTCTATTGCGACACTGATGACACTTTTGTGACTTCCTATACCTCCTTTCTTTATCCCTTTCCTCTAAGACTTTTGCCATTATTGCTGCGGAGACATAGTCTGGACAACCATTTGATTCGTTTTGATTCTGTGCCGTATTATTGGTTAGTGGAAGCGATTCTTCTGATATCCTATTTATAGAGTAAACCATAGCTGTTGGCGGGAATGTAGGGATCGGGACTCTTATGATTTTCGCCCCGTTATTAGGATTAGAATTGTTGGGCATATCTATAGTTGTATTGATTGGATTGCTTCGGGTTCTCCTGTGGTTTAGCTGAAGGCGAACCCTCTCCTGTAAATCTGAGGGCAGCTATAAATAAATACAATCATTTTTAGAGGATTTGTTCGCTTAATGTCTAATCGATTGAAGTAATGGATGTAATGGACAGACACTCACTGTATTGAATTTATGTGAAACGAAGTTTGAAGGCTTGCACTGCAATAACTGAACCGCAATATTACAGTCATTCTTATATTGATCGCTCTCTTCCTCTAACTCTGCGATCGAAACCCGGGCTTCGATCAACTTATTGGTCAATTCTGACAGATCTCGAGTCAGGGCTCCCTTTTCTGTTTCGAATTTATCTGCGATTCTCAACAGTTTGTCTTCTAATCCCTGATTCACTTTCTGGAGTTTTCGATGTCCTTCCAGTAAACTATTGGTTCAAACAATTAATTCAATTTTCAATTTACAGAACAAGAAGAGGACATACCGTTCATATTTATCCTGCCAGAAATGGAGGCTGTCTTGCATAGCATTCATTTCTCCGTTGGGGAACCGCCTCGCGTGGAGCATAATCTGACTCTCCATCGACATTATGTGATATTCCCGTTCAGCCAACTGTCTCTTTAAGTGTTCGATCTCTCGATGCAAATGAATGCTATTGTTGTTGACACAGCTTTCGCACCGACAGCCGCATTCCTGTTCACACAAAACCATAAATTCAATTATCATATATTTATTGATCCATCGATTTATCGAAAAACTGAAACACTTTTTACATATATTTTTATAGAAATAAATTTAATGAAAATACCGTTAACTGAGTGTTTGGAGGCCGAGAAAAGACAGTTATAAGACTTAAATTATTAGAGACCTGTCCTCTATCGCGGTATAACATTGGAAAGAATGGCTTTTATTTGTTGTGACAAACAATAGATCAAAACAAAGAGAATGATAGAGGAAGAGGTCATAGAATTGATAACAGAATTGAGTTAACACTAATTCAGGGTTAAGTTCAATGACAGGACTTTTAGGAATTGAATTAGACCTCAAAACCACATCTTTTTGGGAATTGTTATTAGTTTTATTGAAGTCATGAAGACTTGAGATAATTGGGAATATGTTTTACACGTATTTATGGCCACAAAAACGAATTAAATGGAGAAACAAATTAAATGATAGCATTGTATGTATGGTATGTCTGAGTGCACTCATTGGGCAAACATTGATCGAAAAATAGGTATAAAAAAGAGCCAAAATTAGAGCATCCGATCAATTGAATGGGATGTGACTTATTTCAACCTTAAGCCAAGTCTAGGCTGAGTCAGAGTCTGTGCACCAAAAATATAATACAATATTTCATTGAAATTCATTTCGATTTATTATAAAATTTATTGTGAGGTATGGCTCATGACTTTCCACTTATTTTTGTCATCAATTTTGATAAATTGTCGAAAATCAAAGGCATTGTTCAGAATCACATCTACTCCCGGATCCCAATTAATAGGTTTAATGAAGTTTTAGTCAAAAGTTGTTTTAATTTCCAAAAGAATTCACAAAAAACAAATTCAATAAAAGTATTGTCTGATCTGAAGCTCTTCCTTTAATTCTGAGCTTTACATGATTTTAATTGCAATTAAAACTTTGTTTAGAAGCAACTGATCCTCATTAAAAAGGATCAAAACTTGGATTAAATCACTTATTATCAAATGAAATAAAAATCAATTTAAGTGTTGAAGTGTTGGAATGAGGATCAATTAATTGAGGACAGCATAAGCTTAACATTGAATCATATGGTCTACGATTTGATTATGAATTCAAAGGACACTTTTGAAGGATGAAAAAATGGTAACAAACCTGACAAACATTTGGTGGCGTTTCAGACATCACTTGAAAGGCACTATTAATACGAAAACACAATTATTAGTCAAATATTATCTCAATTTATGGGAAAAAAAGATTAATTATTTGAACGCAAAAACAAAATCAAAAACAAAACTTACATTTGATTAAAAAGAGTACAAAATTGTAGCAAAAGATCACAAAATTATTGGACAATAAAATTGTTGAAACAAAAGTGAATTTCTTCGTCACTTGAAGTGTGAAAAATATTTATTTTTGTCTCAAAGACAATACCAGACAAAAGTTGTTTCGAGATTGAGATTGAGGTCAGTCTGGAATCGAGTCAATCGTATTCTTAGTCTAATGACCCAAACAGTCAGTAATACAACTGCTTTGACCACAAAATTGTGTTTATTTCAATACAAAAAACATATTATCGTTTAATTGGCATTTCTTAGGCAATGTTTATGTGTTTGGCACTCATTTTTCAGCACTTTGTGCACTGATTTTCTCAAAAATCAATTTTAAAAAATAGTTTTGAAATTAGTTTTAAAATTAAAATAATATTCAATTACTTCCAACTCATAACTCACTCAAAACTATTGACAAATTATATTTAAAGCGTTTTATTTAATTCGTGTTTAAAATAATCGTCAAATGAATGCACAAAAACATTATGTTTTCATTCAGATGTCGTTCCCCTTTTGCCATCTATTGAATGAGTCTGTCATCAGATTCTTGTAAAATCTTAAAATTGTTTTCTTAAGAAAATTATCTTCGTGTTAAGCCATGTTTTTATTTGTTTTTAGATAAATTAACATGATCATTTACAAATTACAAAATATCAAAAATATTTTATACTAAATTTGGTTAAAATTTTGGTCAGAATTTCTTTAAAATGTAAATTCTTGAGTCAAAATCACCCTAACACATTCAATAGTGTTAGGAGTATTTTTTATTACTTAAAGAAGGTCTGAGTGTTTTTATAAGATTATGAAGTCCTCTCAGATTTTATCCTTAATCTCATTGAAAGTAATCTTTGGGTTCAAAGAATTATTTGTTTGATATTTATAAGTTGAGACTTTTTTTTTGTTGTTTCGGTGATTGAAAAAACTAACATTTGATACCTCAAACATTTCCACATTTATTTGTTAAGAGATTTTATTTCAAAAGATATAACAAGATTTAGCTTTTAAGACATTTAAGACAATAAAGTCTTTGATGCGAATCTAAAATCTTATTATTATGAGTGAAATACAGAATAATATTATATGATATGAATCGCAAATTCATTTCACGTAAATGTATTGAATTTGATTGAATAAAATAATCATAAATTATTTATTAACTAATGATTCAAGAAATTTTGAGCTTAGAATTAATGAGCAGAAGTCAAATGATAGAAGAATTAAGTGTTGATCGTTGGAAAACCCCATAACCCCTTAATATGCCATTAACTGACTAATCGATAGACTTTGACTCTGATATGTGAGAGAGATTTGGTTATATAAGTCGCCTAAAGAGTGACTAAACCTTTGATATTGATATCAAACATCTCTAATGTTTTGATGATTTTCTTAACGATCGATACAAGTGCTGAGACATTGAGTCTGCGTTAGTCTTCTGTTAGATTTTTTTGCCAGAAATGAGCAAATATTTCAATGCTTTTCACTGATATTCTCTCCGTATTTATACAATCGATACTAAACATAGTTACGGATATGATTATTCACTATATTGTGTTGGACTCTATGGGTGGAGGACTCTAACATTGGAGCAGTAGAACACTGGCACAGTTATACCAGAGCTGATGCTTCAAAAGCAATATTCCTTTCATAGAATTCTGTTTTCTATTCGTACCTTTTAGTGTCTGATTTTCATGCGCTCCATATCTTAATCAAGTGGACAGACCTGTGCTTAAAAATGATGAAACTTTGCATCTTTCAAATCTATTAACAATTATGATTCGTAGGTCACTCTTAGTCCGCAAATGTTTAGTCATATTAATTGTGTTCATAATTACTTGTATTTCAATCCACTTCAAAGGTAAACATCACTTTCAATATTATTTCCATTTATTCTTCGTTTATATGATAATAATATTACACAAGT
Source organism: Minunthozetes semirufus (assembly GCA_034699985.1). Lineage (NCBI taxonomy): Eukaryota > Metazoa > Arthropoda > Arachnida > Sarcoptiformes > Punctoribatidae > Minunthozetes > Minunthozetes semirufus. Next base: position 29,337 of record JAQIXD010000047.1, read on the forward strand.
TTTGCCTCTTTTTCTTTTCGATATGTTATCTATTTATTTATCACAAAAGCATTCCAGAAATACCCGAATTCCGTTCATCACTTCATTAAACTGATACTATTCCAAGTTTCATCCATTAAATTTTCATCGCTATGTTCAATAAAAATAGATTTGATGCTTTCATTTGATAAATTGAAATTCAATATTACTTACATTTATTGAATAGTTTTTGCATATTTGAAAACATTTCTCAAAGGATTTTCTATTTCTTCCATTCATTCCAATTCTTATTAAAGAAAATATTTTATGAATAAATAAATCTATTTTTCTGTTGAACTCAGTCTTTGTTTTTTATTTTATCGAAACAAAAAAGACTTAACTCTTATACAGTATATAAAGACATAATTTAATGAATTATTAAATTATTTTTCGCATAAATCTGTAGAATTTATTGTCGTAGGAGTGGAGAGGAATATAGTCTAAAGAGATGTTATAAAACAAACTTATGAATAGTGCCTCTAAAATGCACACAAAATCCATTAGTGATTAAATTTGTTGACTAATCTAATGTAATGTAAATGTTTCGGTGGATTCTCTCTCTGTCTTTTTCTAAAAGCATTTTCAGATAAACTCACTGGGAATCAAATTTGTGCCCTTATATTACCGTTATATTACCTTACATTTTATATAAGAAAGAATCAATTTCTGCTAATTCAATGTTTTATTCAAATCTTATTCTACATTAAATTACATTGAATTAAACCTTTTTTATGTGATTCTCAAACATTTTCGCAAAATTTTGTTATATAAAGAGTGAATTAAAACTAAAAAGATTGAAATAGGATTTCCTAAAGCGGTGTTGTGCTTCCTTAAAATAAGTTATTCGTGAACGTGGTTACGTAATTCCTACAGAATTTACAAGATACATTATTGATAGTCTCCTCAAACATGTTCTATTGATATCTTCTAGTGGTTTCTCACATTTCAAAAGAATCTAGAATTTCATTTATCTAAGAACGTTCAACAATCTTCTTCTTCGTCTATATTATAGAACTGTTGGATATAATTTGATTTATACTTCAATGGTTTATGTGCTCAATAATAAGGCTTCTGTTTTATATCATTCGTATTAAATTTTTAATGCCTTCACCTTTTTATATCACTTCAGAGTCTACTTCACTAAAATCTTTCAGTAATAATCCTTTGAAAATAATCCTTTAATATAATGAATCGATAAATCAATTATAACATGCTTAATTTTATTTGACGCATAATTTATTTGACTATAAAAGTCCTCAATTTTTAATTGGTTTTAATGAAACGAAATACAAATATCTATTATTTAACGCTAAGTTGAGAACAAAGATATGGCTGAATAACTGAAGAAGTTATCCCATTAATGAATAATTGGCACCAATTTATTGGAATGTATGTCAAGAATAAGAATTTGTGATATAATGAGCACCGATTCGTGCTATTAATGATTGCACTTCTGAGCAAATTATCGCATTATCTTAATTTTGTTATTTTATTGACCTATACTTATGTCTAACATTTCAGGACAATCACTACAATCACCACAAAATGTAATCATAAGCGAAGTCCAATCGTTGTCTAATGAAAATAAGTTCATTAGTCGTAAACTCAGTGAACATCAAAGTAGTAACAAATCAACTCTCGATTTGACAAATCATAAAAACAATGACAGGAATAAACCGATCGAAACCGATGAACCAATTAACTCGAAACTGACCCACAACAACGTGTAACGAACAAATCAATTCTTCAATTACTCTAAAAATGTAATCCAATTATTGTTTGCCAGACCTCCTCATCATTTGACAACGAAGAAACCTTTGATAAACTTGATAAAATCAAACCTCTCGACCTGCACTAACCCAGCAATCAATGAATTTCCATCAGATCTGTTCAGCCAAAAGTCTCGATCGCGCGGAGCCATTATAATCCATGTATTGGTGGTCCTCTATATGTTCTACTGTTTGGCCATTGTTTGTGATCTATATTTCTTGCCATCACTGGAAGAGTGCTGCCAAGTATTGTCTTTTTGTTATCTTTAATCTAATAAAATAATTTAATTTGCTTTTATTGTGTGTCAGCGCCTAAACTTATCAGAAGATGTTGCGGGTCAGTTCACTTGTCTTTTGTTTTTCCTCACTTTCTAAATGATCCATCAAAATAGGTGCTACTTTTATGGCCGCCGGTTCCAGTGCTCCAGAATTATTCACTGCTATATTAGGAGTATTCATAGCAAAAGGTGATGTTGGGACGGGTACTATCGTTGGATCTGCTGTCTTCAACATATTATTCGTTATCGGACTCTGTTCTCTATATACTGGTATTTATTATATTCTTAAATAAGTGACAAAAAATTAAATTATTGTTTCCATCGAATAGCGGCCACTGAACTAAACTGGTGGCCCGTAGCTCGAGACTCATCCTATTACACGTTTACAGTCCTTGTGCTGATTGTGGTCAGTATTAACTCATAATAATTGCATAAAAACATGGTTTCGATTAATTGTTAAATAATTGAATTATCAGTTCATATATGACGGAGAAGTGACAACAATTGAGTCCTTCATTTTATTATGTCTTTATGGCGTTTACATACTTATTATGAACTTTAACGTCGAACTAAGAGATTACGTTCATCACCAGTGGATCCAATTTGGAAAACAAGCAGGCGATGAGTTCCAGACATTGAAATCAAACTCTGGAGCTGTTGCATACCATTCCTTTAAAGGTAAGATAAATATTTATGGTATTTGAAAAATGTGAATGTGAGGGGTCAACTCATTCCTAAAATAATCGATTATACAGTAAATCCATTTCAATAAAACTCTCATAAAGTAACTCTTTTGGGAATATTAATGACTAATAGTTGACTAATAACTGTAATAATCAATAATTTCTCAAAACATTAATAATGGAAAATAATTATTCAAAATAATTCAAAATAAATGTGAGCAATAGGTTAGAACTTTTAATTAAAAATGCAAAATCCTCAAGAATTATGACAAGTTCAACAACTAAATAAATAAATATATAATCAATTCTGATAAGAAAATTGACATCAAAGAATTTCGAGTTATAACCAACATATCATAGTTCATAAGTTTTTGCTATAAACCATTCCTTTAATCCCAAAGGAATAAAATTGTTATACAATATACTGAAAAAGAAACATTAATATTCTAATACATGTAATCTTGAAAAGTAAATGAATAAAAAATATTATTATAATTAGTTTTATTCCCAAAAGTTTGAATAAAAAATTGAAATAATGCTATAATAAGTAAAATTATTTACAAATTCTCATTTTTTATCAGAGATTTCTCTTAATCTATGAGAAAAACTAATTTCAATGTTCAATCATTTCCTTAAAGAAGTGATTTTTTTGAAATAGAATTACAATTCTGTAATAAATTGAGTAAAGAATTCTAATTATTAAATAATTAGTTGTTTATACACAAACTCTAGCATTACTTCAATAAATATTTGGAAGTTTTGCTTCTAATTAATCATTTATATGACATATACTCAACAAAAAACTAATTGAAATCTATTTTTATATGTAATATAAGCGCCAACAGATGATTACGGACGAGGAGTCACTCGACGCAGACCTCAAACTACTTTATTCGAGGCAGCAATGATTGTAGTCATTAAACATAAAAGACTATTTCGACCGATTACCAGGTTTATAAGCATTTCTTTAGTCAATAATATAATCACTAATATATTGTATATTCTATCAATATTTAAGATTTCGTTCTGCAGCTATTTTGATAATTATTCAAAGGGGGAAAGGTATTCATCGATCCATTATTTATTTACTTATTGCAGACAAACATAATTAATCAGTAATTGATATTCAATTAATTGTGTTATTTAGCAAAATACCAAAGGGAGCAACAGTTCCAACAGCAATCAGAATTGAATTTCGCAAAATCCTTTGATTCTGTGCGGAAGCAATCCATTATAGGACCCGATCGGGATTTCTGGAGAAGAGTTCCTGACCCGAGTATGTAATACAATATCTAAAGGTTGCAATTTAAATGATTTTAATATTGGTAATTCAGATGTCGATGGTTGGATTGTGTGTATTAAATGGGGTTTGATTGCACCCCTTCACGCCTCCTTATATTATACAATTCCCGACTGCAAAGTCAAACAAAGACTATTTTTGGTCACATTTTTCATGAGCATAACCTGGACAGCAGTCTTCTCCTATGTTATGGTTTGGATGGTCAGTTTGATTGGATTCACTCTTGGCATTCCAGACAGTATTATGGGAATAACCTTTTTAGCGGCCGGAACTTCAGTGAGTTTTTGTGATATTCAAAGATAATTAGTACTAAATTAAATTAAATGATACATCTATTTGTCATATTTGTCAGGTTCCGGACGCTTATGCCAGTCTTCATGTGGCAAAACTGGTGAGATATCAATAAAACTCTTATCTATGATATGATCTAATATTTAATTCTTGTATTCCAGGGTCAGGCAGATATGGCAGTAAGCAATTCTATAGGAAGCAATGTGTTTGATATTTTGGTTGGATTGGCTCTACCCTGGTTTGTTGAGACTGCAATAGTTGATCCTGGTATGACTTTGGCCTCTCTTTAACAATTCATTTTAAAATTTTTAAAATTCGTCTCTTATTCTGATTAAAGGGTCGATCGCATACATTAATAGTCGAGGACTCATTTATGCCATAATCCTATTGTTTTTGTCACTTCTTATCACAATATATTTGTTTCATCGAAATCAGTGGACATTAAATCCTCAGTTAGGATATGCCTTATTGATAACATACGCTATATTTCTGGTCATAAGTGGATTACTTGAATTCAATCTTTTGGGTAATTATTCCAATATTCTGTTCTTCTATTAATGAATAACTTTCTCATTGAAAATAATTGTGATTTTTGTTCAACAGGTTATGTAAACCCTCCGATGTGTGGCGAATGAGAGAACAATCATTTGGTGTTTGGACTAAATGCCAAAAATTCTGTGGAATCACTTGCAATGAATGGTTTTGTTTCGGTATAGTCTCGGAAGAAGATATGATTTTGTTGTGAAATATTAATTATTGTCTTATTATAAGTGATGTGACAATCATTTAATCAAATGAACGATAAATCACTTAAATCTAATCAATAGATTATGTCGTTTCAAATTTAACAATAAATGAGATGAATATCTCAAATCTATACCTTTCCCTTTTTTGAGGACTAATATTCATAATAATCATATAAATTGAGTTAAAGGGGGGACTCTTTCGCCAAATTTACTCAAAAATTCATTCAATTTTGAAATTTTATTGAATTAAACAAAACTAATAACAAATGTATTGAAAAATAATGTTTTGAATAATGAAATCGATTTAAACTTAATATAAATTTTGGGATAATTTTAGTTTTGTTTCGAAGAATTTTCACCAGAAGTCGATGGAATGCCTTCTCCGACAGCTTTGTCAGAACCGCTGCTTTGATCCAAGTCTTGGTTGTCTCCCGATTCCTTCAATTCAATTGATTCGACTTTTTTCTCGATTTCTGTTATTTGTGTTTCGAGTGAAAGGCTTTTGAAATATTTTGAGTACTTTTTCTTTTCGGTTTCGTTTCGATTTTTGATGGCTTTATCGCATTCATTGATGTAATTCTGGGTCGACCTGTTGTCTGGGAGGAACTCCAGTGACTTCTTGAAGTCTTCTCTGGCTCTCTCGTACTCCTGAAGGCCAAAGAAAGCTCTGCCTCTTCTGTAGAGTCCCTTTCCATTATTCGGTTCCAATTTCAGTGCCTTTTCTATCCATTTGAGAGAAGACTCAAAATCTTCGAGTTTTTGATAACAAAACGAGAGATTCTGATAACCAAAGTATAAAAATTTGTCTCTCTTTTCGGCAAACTCTTCGACACTGATATCTGTTTCGGATCTCAAATGGTGTCCGAAATTATCTTTAGTTGAGTCGTGTCTCAAGATTTTGATCATTCGTTTGTATTGATTGACAGCCAAACCATATTTCGATTGATTGAAGTAATTGTTTGCCTTTTCTTTCAGTTCTTCAGATTTCTGGAGCTTTTCGTTGTCGAAGAGTTCAAAGGGCTCTTTCTCTTCAGTGAAGTCATTCAAACGGATTTCATACACGAGTTGTTTGTAGTCATCAGGAATACCGAACTCTGGTTTTCCTTTTGATCCAAAAGCGTATTCAGGTTTTACGAAAAGTCGACACTTTTCTTGTTTTCTCATTTTAGTGACCGCTATATCGATACCATCGATGACATCCTTTTCTTCGGCCTCTCCCACAGTGAAAGTCACTGTTCTTTCGTCGAAAGTTTTGTCTTCATAAATGCCGACCATATCTACAGTGACTTCTGAGCCAAAGATCGCCAAATCATAGCCAACTCCCGGTTCAACGATGCGTTTGGTGAGAGCGCCGTCTTTTTTCTTCGTTAAGTCGATTAGTTTGAAGTAAAAGAGTTCGACTTCGTATGTGACTCGTTCTCCGGGAGTCAGAGATTGCGGACAATTGTTTTCATCAAAAGAGTATTCGCCGGCAAAAGTGAATTTCGAGATTTCAGACCATTTCATGGTTTTGATGGCGATATCCAAACCTTTGATCACTTGTTTTCGGCCGACAATGAATGTGAAGACTTTGTTTTGACTTCGAGTCGATTCGATTTCTGTTTGGTCTTCTCTTTTGGAGACGTAATGAACAGTGACTTCATCGCCATTCTTAGGTGTGGACCAGCCTTTGCCTCTTCTGACCAGTTGTTTAGTCATTGTGTTGTCCCTCCAGCGCGACATATCTATCACTTCATCTCTTCGTTTGTCATCGATAGGACTGTGAGAACAAATAGAGTCTGAGAGGGAATCACTACCCGAGTCCATAGAAGAGTCACTCATTTTAATGATATTCAAAGAATTGATTCAGAGTTTAGATGACTTCAAAATATTTGTTCGAAACAATAAATTATGACCAAATCTCGCGACAAATCATAACTTTTTATCTATTTTTGAATTGAATTTTAAAGCAATTGATTTATTTGTGAACTTAAGAAATGTGTCTTTGGATTTGTCAATATTGTTGTTGTTGTAAAGCTGGAGAACCTGATGACCCGAAATCAAAGAAGAAAAAGAAGAAAACGAGTAAAAAAGGAAAGACAAAGGACAGTAAGGGATCGGCTGCTGATCTTCCAGTCGGACAACAGAAGACAATTTCAGAGATCAGTGAACAGGAATTGTTAGAAAAATATGTGATCCAATTGCCGAAAGACAACTGTAAAAATGCGAACCAGTGGTTGAAGACCAGAGGCTATCAATTGACTGGTGAAACACTCGGATCCGGTGGTTATGGAACTGTTGTGAAAGGCATCAAATATGAAAGTGACGGCACATCAATAGATATCGCAGTGAAGACAATCGATTTGGATCCACAAAATAAGAAGTATAAGAAACTATTGGATGGACTCAAGAATGAGTTGTTTATAACGGATGCACTCATCAGAGAAATCAATAAAATAAGACACAATCATATCATCAAAATTTATGACCGATTTATCATTGAAAACAGTGAAGAGTTAGTGGACGGACAGCCATCAGAAAAGACAACAAAAGCTTATATTTTGATGGAATTGGCCGATGGAGACCTCGATAACCAAATTGAAAAGACTGGTCCTCTGGAGGATGGTTTGGCCAAAAGATATTTCACACAAATAGTATATGCCATCGAATATATGCATACTTTGAATATAGCGCACAGAGATATCAAACTCCAGAACATTCTTTTAGTCAAATCAAAGACAATTCCCTTCCAAAAGGATATAAAAGTCTCGGACTTCGGCTTATCTCGAGTTCAATACAAAGAAGAAACGGGTGTTATATATTCGGTCAAAACTGGGGGCACTCTTATGTATAAATCACCAGAAATCCTAAGACTTCAAACGCGAGTCACCAAAAAAGTTTACGACGCCTTCAGGGCCGACATTTGGGCGCTCGGAGTCTGTCTCTATCGAATGCTTACCGGCGATTACCCGTTTCCACCAAATATTTCTCCCGAAAAGCTCTTAAAACGTCAGCAAAACAAAGAGATTCGCTTCAATTTTCCCGAAAATCCGGAGATTATTATCACAACATATGCCAAAGAATTGCTCGAAAGACTTTTGGAACCAAATCCCGACAAACGGCTGAAGACGTATTCATTGAGGGGACAGATGTGGATCAAAAACGAGATCTCAATGACTGTTAGCGGAACACAAACCAATTGATCCCTAAAACACAATATTTTCTTATTTTGAAAACTCTTTTGAATTTTAAACACAAAATATATTTCATTTAATAAAACAATTTATTTAAAAATCATTTCATTATTTATTGAGTTTTAAAGAAAAAGTCTTAATTAAAACAATCCTTCGATGACTTGAGTTTCCGGATCGATATCGATATCATAAAAGGCAGGTCTTGTGGGAAGTCCAGGCATTGTTGTTATCTAAAGATAAATAAAAAATAATTTAATTAAATTTTAATTAATTTTTTGTTTACTTCAGCCGCTAATGGATACAAAAATCCGGCGCCAATTGAAGCTCTTATATCATTGATTGGAAAAGTGAAGCCCTTTGGAGCGCCCTTAAGGTTAGGGTCGTGACTGAACGACAGGTGAGTCTTTGCCATACAAATCGGTAATTTACCGAATCCTAGAGATTCGTAAAGTTTGATCTTATTCTGTGCTAATTCACTGTATGTCACATCTTTAGCGCCGTATATATTGCGGGCAATTGTTTCGATTTTTGACTGAAAAACAATTAATTTCTTTTAAAAAGTTTTTAAAACTCTTTTTCTTACTTCAATAGAATCGTTGATATCATAAGTGAATCGAAAGTTAGAAGTGTCTGCACTTTCAGCGGCTCTGATAACAGCTTCTGCCAAATCGACTGCTCCTTCGCCTCCAAGAGCCCAGTGGTCAGCAATACTGGCATCAAAAGCGCCGCTTTCTTTAGCAACTTTACGGACTAATTGCAGTTCATTTTCAGTGTCGGTTCCAAACTTATTAACTGCGACAACAACTGGGAGACCATACTCTTTACTAATTACTTGGATGTGTGCCTTTAAATTGTCTAAACCCTTCTCCAAGAGTTCCAAATTCTAATAAATAAGTAAATAAATAAAATTTATATTAAATAAATAAAAAGTAAAACTAACTTCTTCTCGATATTCTTTAGGAATGGTAGCACCCGGAGTAACATTTGGTCCACCCCCGTGCATCTTTAAAGCTCGAACAGTAGCCACAAGAACAGCACAATCAGGGAATATTCCTTCGAGCAATTACTTTGAGTTTAGTTCACAATTATTGGTTCATAATATTTACCAGAATTTCTGGATTTAATGTTAACAAACTTTTCGAGACCAATATCAGCACCAAAACCACATTCAGTCACTAAATGTATTCAAATAATCAAATGTTTTAATCTTTTATTAAAATTATTAATGGATTAGACTTACAAACGAATCCCTTCTCTCCAACTAATTCCAGAGCAATTTTATCGGCTATTATAGAAGAGTTACCATGAGCTATATTTGCAAATGGACCTGTTCCTCAAATCAAATTTGTGATTAAAAGTTTAAATCAATAAAGTATTAAATAATTACCGCAATGGACTAAAACTGGTGTTCCTTCCAGTGATTGCATTAGAGTCGGTTTCACCGCATCTAATATTTAAACAAAATTTGTTAAACATTTCTTTAAATTGATTGAACTTAACCTTTAAGAAGTACAGCCACAGCACCAGAAACGCCCAAATCATCGCAAGTAATTGGTTTGGGCGGATCGTGGCGGGAATAGGCCACAACAATTCGTCCGATTCTCTCCCGAGCATCCGCCAAATCGTTACAGAGGGCCAGAATAGCCATCAATTCACTCGCAACTGATATATCAAATTGAGTCTGAAATTGTTTTTAATTATAAATAAATCGATAAAATTTTGTTTCAATACTTTTCGAGAGAATCCTTTCTCAGTGGGCGCCTCTCCGATAGTTATTTTACGCAAATAGCGATCGTTTACATCCAATACTCGATTCCAAGTAATTGAATCGGGATTTATGTCGAGTCGAGAGAAGGCTTTCTTCTGTTCTGCACTCAATTCATTGGGCGCTAAGTTTGTTGCAATTCCCAACTTCTCGAGTCTTTTAAATTGAATCGGAGAGAATACACGCTTTTTACCAGGCTATTCAATTTTCAATTAATTGTAAATATTTATATTAAATTAATTGTATTTTATCTATACTTTCGATGGAACTAATCTCGAATATAAAGCGATATCGGATTGCGTCGATTCGTGGAAAATTCTGGCATCAATTGCGGCCGAAACCAAATTATTTGCGGCAGTTATCGCATGGATATCACCTTTTTTTTATCAAATTTGTTATTAATTCGGATCAAAATATTTATCATTTAGAGTACCCGTCAAATGCAAATTGAATTCATCCATTGGGTTGACCTGAGAATATCCCCCTCCAGCAGCACCACCTTTCAAATTAGGAATTGTTATCTTAGTTATAGATATGACTACAAAAATAAACCTTTGATTCCGAAAGTTGGTCCCTGACTGGGCTGTCGTATGCAAGTAATCACATTTCTCTTGAGATTCGCGCCCAATGCTTGAGATAAACCCAAAACCGTTGTACTCTTACCTAAAGATTATCCCATTTATTGCAACAAATTTGTTCATTTGATCACAGCTTAAATGAAATACCTTCTCCGAGAGGAGTGGGTGTTATTCCAGAGACTACAATATATTTTCCTCGAATAGAGTTTTTATCGAATTTTGGAATTTTTCGATTGATTTTTGCCTTAAAAGCGCCGTAGGGTTCGTATTCCATTGAAGACAATCCTATTTCTGTAGCCAATTGATCGACATATTTGCAGGGGTGGGAACGGGCTATCTCTATGTCACTTCAATACAAGTTTTAAATTTGTGAGACAATTACATATTGAAGTTGGATTATTGTACCTGGGAACAGGTTGCACCTTGTTCAATTTCATTATCTCAATATCCCAAGTGGTCGAGTGTTGTGCTCTCTTAGCCTTTAAAAGGATTTAAAATAAACTTCTTATTCTCTGCATTTATTCTTTGCAAGAATATTGTTATCGAAATTCTGTTCGTTTTATTGCTTTCTAAAGAAGTTTTCAAACCATTGATTTTATTTAGTGTTTCACTCAAATGCAACACTTCATCAATAATAAGGTAATACAGTATGAATGGACAAATGTATGGTAAATTTACATTATTTGAAAATACAGTAAAATCCACTAAAATATCTGCACTAAAATAATTGAGAATAGAAAGAGTGGACAGTTATATACAATTCTTGAAGATTACAAATACCTGACGAATGGAAACGAATCGACAAAACATTTCCAAAATGTATTGTTTTTTGAGTAAATAATAGAAAATTGAAAACAACCGTCGCTTTAATCGAAACAAACGACACTTTTTGTGTTAATTTTTGTCTCATTTTCAGGAAATTTGATTAGTTTTTGAGATAACATTACAAACGAAACAAACAATAACTCGAATCAAATTTTATTCAGAGATTAATACAAGAATTTTATTATCAAATAATTGGTTCGACCAAAGAATAAGTGATAAAAACGATAAACAAATGAATCATTTATTGAGAAATCTTTGTTCGAAACTTAATTTAATTAATAATATCTAAGAACTCACCGCTTTTGCCGCGTCCACAGTATTGCTGATAAGCATAGCCACAGTCATTGGTCCGACCCCTCCCGGCACTGAATTATCCAATTATTAGTTTTAGTGTTAGTTATGAGCGGAAAGTTAGTTAACAAATAAAATGATTTATAGAACCTGGAGTTATAGCGCTGGCGACCTCTTTCACCTCATCATAGTCTACATCCCCTACAAGTCTAGATCCAGACTTTTTGGTCGGGTCTGGAATCGAAGAAATTCCACAATCGATAACAACAGCCCCTGAATTACAATTCATTTAATGAAAACTTAGTTTTGAAGAATCAATAAACTGTTTCGAACCCGGTTTTATCCAATCCTTTTTTACGAGTAATGGCTGTCCAATGGCTACCACAAGAATGTCTGCTTTTTGGGCAACTTCTTTGAGATTCTTGGTCTTTGAGTGGCAGACAGTGACAGTAGCATGGTGCCATATCAATAGTTGAGCCATAGGAGAGCCAACAATTTTACTGCGACCGATCACTACTGCATTGGCGCCAGCGATCTGAATGCCGGCTTTTTTAATCAGTTCCAGACAACCATTAGGAGTGCACGGAACATAACTGTCCACTCCATCAATCTGTCCGTGCAATAGTTTGCCAGCGTTTTCGTTGGATAATCCGTCGACATCTTTATGAGGGGCCACCAAATTAGTGATCTTATTGGCGTCGATTGGGTTCTCCGAATCGAAAGGCAACTGAACTATAATCCCGTGAATAGACTTATCCCGATTCAGTTCATCTACTTTTCTAATCAACTCTTTTTCATTCGTAGATTTTGGTAATTGAATGTGTTTGGCCTCAACTCCAACTGATTCGGCAAAGTTTTTCTTCATACGGATGTAGACATTTGAATCCTCTCGTCCTCCGACCTGAACGATGGCTAATACGGGCGCTAAAGACAATTTCTTCACGTCTTCGCGAAGTTTTTGCCTGATTTCCTCCGAAACCTCTTTACCGCTGATTACTTTCGCCATTTTATTGATGACAGAACTGCTTTTAAAAGTAAATTCAAATAATAATTGATTATCTAATGTATGGACAGTTAGTTAGAGAAATGAAAGGAAAGTATGGAAAACATTAAAAGTGAGGAATTATTGATAAAAACTATTGATTTGTTGTCTTAACAACACTTTAACTATTGATTAGATTCTGTAAAACACTTGAAATTTAGTAAAGTTTTCACAATTTATGAAAAACTGGGAAAATGTCTAAAACTTGAGTAAAACTCCAATATTTCTTAACGACTGAAAAGTCATATAATGAGACAGCGATTGGAACCTATCGACAGATCTTTTAAATTCAAGGATAATCTGATAAGAAGTGAAAAACACTTGCCTTAAATGCCTCAAACTTTTATACATATTGGTTGGGAACAGATAAATGACCTTCAATTTTGATCCCCAGTACAGTTACTGCATTACTTTTAAATTCTTTGAATCGGAATCATTTCAAGGGAATAGTTTTGTTTCAAATACTAATCATTTTTATTGATTAGTATTTTATTGAATTTGAGTTCAGTTTTTGTTTATTTCAATTGATATGAAACTATGGATAGATTTATGCCTTCAATACTAATACTAATCATAAGTTTATTTAATTTGTTATTAAAGTTCAAATTATTTTAAAAATCAGACTAAAAATGAACTGATATTCAACTTATCTATCAAAATAAGAGTGGACTGGACTGGGACTGCCTTTTGTTTACAAATTGCCTAAAAAATGCAAAGCATTGCATCATAATGTTCTTGTTATAAGAGCTGCCACCTGAAGGTGATCTTCTATGAGAAATGGCCTGTTTAACCATTAACCAGGTCATCATGATCTTGTTGATATTGATGGACAATTGATGGTCAGCTCAAGTTTACTGCCATTAGATTTAAGATTAGTTCAATACTATTATTGGTTTTGCAAATTAGGCTAAATTGGATCAATTGATTGAATGTCAATGAAGTGATGTTTCATTTATTTGTTTAAATTAATACTTAAATTGAGACCAAATGAGAGACATTTGAGTGAAATGTTTGACAAAATACTAAATTTATATAAAAAGTATAATTAGTTTGAAAAGAGTTTTACAAGACTTAAGTTAATGACATTAAGGAGTCATTTGAGACAATAAATACTGAAAACATCGAAAGTATTGTCAAATAATTCGATATTTTTTTCGAAATTAAAAAATAGAGAAATTGTTGAGAATGTGTCCATTAATTGATCCATTGATTTAGTCTTTATTGAGTTGTCGTTGGGATCTATTCTTTTCTCGAATTTGTTTTTCGATCTCAAATTGTCTTAAATCTGTTCTCTGAAGGAAAGCTTGTCTTTCGACAAAAGTGTCTTTACTTTTGTTGTGTTGAGACAATTCCGCTTCAATTCCTTTACTCTCTTTAAAGCTCTTCCAATCGACTAAAGACTTCTGAAGAACACTTATTTTAGGTTTCTTTAGTTGACTCAAAACACTTCCCAAACCTCCCGCTCTCTTAACTGGTTTTGGGGCTGCTTTCGAGTAATCACTTTCTTTGTCGTCGGAACTTATGTTAGGTTTGGAAGTATTGGCCACTTCTTCAGTTACTTTAACCTCTTCTCCAGCAAAGTCATAGGTTTTAGTAACGGTTATCTTCTCTGAGGTATTAGTGCTTTCATTAGCGCTGTTGTCAGAAACGGTCTTTGAATTTGTTTCATTAGTTTTTGGTAAATCTTTACGAAATTCTTCCCAAAGAGAGTCTGCCTTTTGTTTCAACTCTTGTTCTGACAGAACTTCTTTAACTTCTTCTTTAGCCTCAACTTTCTCTCCGTTTGATTTGCGTTTACGATTAGTATTACCACTTTCGTCCTCACCTTCAGAACCAGAGTCGCTATTGTCTTAAGAATAATCAATCGATTGAATGAATTTTTATCCAAAAGACAAAGATTTATATGACTTACCGCTCAAAACAATATTTTCGGGCTTAAAGTCTTCGTCTTCGTTGTCATCGTCTGAGTCATCGTTTGTATCAAATAAATTATTTAAAGACATTTCTGTATATAATTTAAATCAATTCAATTGAAGGTCTCTTTTGTCGGCCTTTGCTTTAAACGCAATGAAAACGGCATTCAATGGATGTTAAAAAACCCTAAAAATAAGAGTAAGAGTTGATTGAGTTATTCAAAGACAACGTTAAGAAAAGGATGAAAATCTCTGTGAAATATTCACAAATTGTTCACTCATTCAGAATCGTAACGCCTTTTCTGAATAACTCATTGAATAACATCTGACTTTTGCAGAAGATTTAGGGATTTTTCGTTTGTTTATTGTCTTAAATAACTCTAGAATTTTAATTATCAATCGTTTCCTCATTTAATTAAAAATTTGTTTTGTATTTGATTCAATTAATTCATATTTTATAATTATTTACAAAAATTAGTCTCAATTTCATTCATCTATAAATCATTTCAATCATTAATACTGTTTGTAAAGTAAGTCTCATTTTATTCAATCATTTGTTTTGATTTTATTTTTGATTTTAAATGTTTTGAAATCAAATTAAAATCAAATTTTTCTAAAATTGATTAAAATGTAGATCTCTTTGAGTCATTAATTTTCTAATTTTGAATGAAGTGCTTAAATAATGGGTAATACAAATACCGCCTCTTCATCTAAACGTGACCGAACATATTCGGTGGACAGCGCTTATGACCGCCGAGAGTCCAGTAGTCCCAGACCTGACGACTCCCGTACTTTTGAATTCGTGGCCGGAGGTCGAAAAAAGCCAGTCCTATGCTATCAGTCCTCATCAGAATACGGAATCGATGACACCACAGATGACTATAAGGTATGTCTCATTCCTATAGTAGGACTTCTTATTCTGATTCTTTGATTGGTGTAAAGGGAAGGCTCAGAGCCTCGACTATAAGCGAAGGAAATTCTATAAACGAAAACGCTTTGCCCACTGTTTTCAAATGGGAGGGTATGTCTCAACTGAATCCCATTTGAAATTCTTTACTCAAGAATATTATATTCTGTGATTTGTCTAACAGGCGGTGGAAAAGAAGTGTTTATTACGGGAACATTCAGTGAATGGAAACCAATAAAGATGTGTCAATCACACGGAGATTTTGTCGCCATAATTGATGTCCCAGAAGTAGAGCACAGAATATATTGTTTAGATTTTTGTTTTAAAATTCTGATTCTCTTTTAAGGGAATTCATAATTACAAGTTTGTAGTCGATGGACAAGAAGTGGTTGACGATAACGTGGCTGTCGATGGAGACAAACAAAATAATGTGATTAACATTAAAAAGAGTGATTTCGAAGTATTCGAAGCACTGGCTATGGATTTGGCCTCAAATAACAACACAAATAACAATAATAACTCGGCTTCGGGTTCACCGCCGGGTAATTCACTTTTCAATAGTTTCTAAAATTCATAAATAATAGTCTTTACGGCGAAAATAGGTTCTTATAGTCAAGAAGTTCCGTCATCTCTAAGACATTCAGAGTTTGGAAACAATAACGTTTCGCACACACACCAGATGTCGAGCGCCGGACCACCAATACTTCCGCCGCATTTATTGCAAGTGATTCTAAATAACCCAAACGTGAACTTCTGTGAGCCAACACTTCTGCCACAACCCAATCATGTTATGCTCAACCATTTGTACGCCCTTTCCATTAAGGTATTAACAAAACAATCTTTTTATTAACAAAAACTAATTATTTAAACAAATTCTATGACTAAAGGATGGAGTAATGGTTTTGAGCGCAACCCATCGCTACCGCAAGAAATATGTGACGACTTTACTCTATAAACCGATTTAGTCTTCGATTGAATTCCGATTACTTCTTCTTCTTTCGCCAAACGATGGATTCAATATTGAGTTCATCGATCTTTTGTTTGATTGTCATTTGTTTGGTCCAAATCAGCTCTTCTTCTATCCATTTCTTGAAGTGCTTTCTGTGTCTGAGCGATAGTGAACTTACTGACGGCCCAATTATGTCGACAATTAAACCAATAAAGAAGTCCTATTCCGGTGAATGAGAAGACAGCGACGTTTGTGGCGGCAGACACTCGACCTATCATTTAATAAATAATCAATTATTGAGTCAAATATTATGTCATTCATTGAATTAATGCTAAAATTAACGCAATTTTTGCCGATATATACAACAAATTATATAATTGTTTCGATTATTATATAAATATTTGTAAATATAAACACATTTTTTGTTAATTAATTATAACTTAAACTTAAGTCGAAACAAATGATAGTAAAATCAAATCTAAAGTTTATTTTATACGAAAACACAATTTGAATGAATGAATGAGAAAAATATTTAATAGAATATATATATTATTATATAAAATATGTAAATATATATATTGATTGATCTATAGTTTAGTTGATTTGTTCTCCAATTATATAAACTTTAATTTAATTTATGAAAAAAATCTTTAATTTTAAATAAAATAATAAAAAAATATCGTTTCATTTGAAAGAAACTCAATCAGGGATTACATGTACCACATCTTGTTTTAATACTTCCTCTAAGAGTGCATTATATTGAAATAAATTGAACAAAAAAATTGTCTTTTATTGTCTTAAGCAAAAGAATTAGAAGAGAATGGTTTGTTATAACTTAGAACAAACCATTCTCTTCTAATATTAAAATAATTGTATAGAACTTTTGCTGAAGAACTGCTGAAGAATAGTTAGAATAAAGTTATGATGTTTTATGACTCACTGGTGGCGGTGAATGTTATTAATCCGGAAGCAATTGAGCCCACAATTGAATATAGAAAAGTTTCTTTGAAGCATGGTATCTTATTTAAATCCCGACCGAAAAACCTGACCTTAAAATGAGAATTTAAATTAGATTTGAATGTCATTTGAAATGATTTATCGATTCAATGATAACTTACTTCTCTAGCAATGGGTTCGTCGTCAATACCCTCAACAACATTAGGAGAGTTCGGATCGAAAGGCATTTAATTTAAAACGATTTCAATATTTAAATGAATTTTATTTTAATTTAAGAAAAATATTCAAAAAATAAAAGAAAAACAAAACATTGAATCCATAGCTAACGTCTGTCTACTGTTTACATGAGTTCCCTAATAGAGAATCCCTTGAGTGGAGTGCACTCTCTATCATAAGGCGAATGCCGGCCCAAAGGGAAGACCGGTTATATTTTATTAATGGATTTTAGAGATCAATTTAATGCGAATCCGACTCAAAATAAATTGATTAATAAATGTCTGTCCTCTGGATTTGCATTCAATAAACTCACGATTTATTAAAAGAAGAGATAAAAGCAATAATTCAAACGAAAGGGTATATCATTGGTATATCCCCACCGATTGCTGTCAGACAGAGTGCACGTATAGGTCAGTGGCAGTGCCGAAGCCTTAGTTTATTTGAAAAACTTTAGTGAAATAAAAACATTTAATTTTCATTTAATACTTAATACTGATATCAAAGAGTTATCAATAATTAGCCGAACATTCGGTGCGAAAACAAATCATTTTCTAATTTAAGTATAAATCGATTATCAGATCCAATGACTGAAAACAAACAGTAATAATAAAGTGATAAAAAAGGATAAAAAGTGTGGAATGAAATACAAAAAGCCTTATAATAAAAGAAAAAGTAATTTCAGTACAAATACAGCTAATAATGAGTAAAGGGTTTGAAAACATTCGACTTTTAATTTATTCTTAGATTAGTTTTAGAGCTCTTTTAAGCCTCCTGTTCATGCTCTTCCTCCTCGAACTCGCCTTCATCTTCGGCGGTGGCCTCTTGATATTGTTGGTATTCGGAGACCAAATCATTCATATTGGACTCGGCTTCAGTGAACTCCATCTCATCCATACCTTCGCCGGTATACCAATGGAGGAAAGCCTTTCGTCTAAACATAGCTATTATTCAAAATAAAAATTGATTAGACTTTCATTTGAATATCAATAATATGTGAGGACTGACCGGTAAACTGTTCTGAGATACGTTTGAAGAGTTCTTGAATAGCGGTACTGTTGCCGATGAAAGTGGCCGACATCTTGAGACCACGGGGAGGGATGTCACAGACGGCTGTCTTAACGTTGTTTGGAATCCATTCAACAAAGTATGAGCTGTTCTTATTCTGGACGTTAAGCATCTGTTCGTCCACTTCTTTCATTGACATTCGCCCTCTGAAGACGGCGGCGACCGTAAGATAACGTCCGTGTCGTGGATCACAAGCAGCCATCATATTCTTCGAGTCAAACATTTGTTGAGTCAATTCAGGAACAGTAAGAGCTCTGTATTGTTGAGAACCACGAGATGTGAGGGGAGCGAAACCCGGCATAAAGAAATGCAATCGCGGGAACGGAACCATATTTACGGCCAGTTTTCGTAAGTCTGCGTTTAGCTGTCCCGGGAATCGAAGGCAAGTCGTCACTCCTGACATAGTGGCGGACACCAAATGATTGAGATCTCCATAAGTAGGAGTCGTCAGCTTAAGAGTACGGAAACAGATGTCATACAGAGCTTCGTTGTCAATACAGAAGGTCTCGTCGGTGTTCTCTACTAATTGATGGACAGATAGGGTTGCATTATAGGGCTCGACCACAGTGTCTGATACTTTGGGTGAGGGAACGACACTAAAGGTCATCATTATTCTGTCGGGATATTCCTCTCGAATTTTGGAGATCAGGAGTGTTCCCATTCCGGAACCGGTTCCACCGCCCAAAGAATGAGTCATTTGAAAGCCTTGGAGACAATCACAGCCCTCCGCTTCTTTGCGGACAACATCCAAGACTGCGTCCACTAATTCTGCGCCTATTTTTGCAAATAAATAGATTCATTAGTCATTGCATTGAAAATGCATTCAAAACAAAATAATCGATAAATGAGTCAAATATCGATCCAAACAATGAATCCAATGAATGACTAAAATATTGATAATTCAAAGAAAAACTCAAAATTGTTGTCCAAATGCATACCTTCGGTGTAATGTCCTTTAGCCCAGTTATTACCGGCTCCAGACTGTCCAAAGACAAAGTTGTCGGGTCTGAATAGCTGTCCGAAGGGTCCGCTACGGACTGAGTCCATTGTTCCCGGTTCGAGATCTACGAGGACAGCCCGCGGCACGTATTTACCATTAGTGGCCTCATTGTAATAGACATTAATTCGCTCCAATTGGAGGTCACTATCGCCGTGATAGGAACCGGTCGGGTCAATACCGTGCTCATCGCTTATCACTTCCCAGAACTTTGCGCCGATTTGATTACCGCACTGTCCGGCCTGTATGTGCACTATTTCTCGCATTTTGACTGAAGAGTAATATAATTAAAGATAATCTCAAATACTTTATCAGATTATTTGAATTCAATTCAAATTTAAATCTTTTTTATGCAATGATTGAAACCAACGCCCAATCGATACAAACGTTGACTGAATGGCAGACAATGAGTTGGTTTGCATTGAATGCAGTCAAAGGCTGAGCAGTACTACAGGGAAGACAGCAAATGGCGCGCAAATGAACCAACAGCTCAACGCCTCACTGAACAACCAAAGAGTTCAATCACTCCAATCCCTCAACAATAACGTCATAAAGAACAGGATCTGATAACACCATTCACTCTATGTTTCTCATCATTTGAGGACAACAAGTCTTCTATTGGTTTGCGATACTTCTGAATGGATTGAAGGCAGGAATGAGTCATTGAGACGGAATAAAAATTTGTTTTTATCCAATCAGAGCTCATATTGAGTTAGTATTGGTTACTATTGGCGACCAATTAATACAATAATAAAAATAAGATCAGACACTCATCTGAGGCTAAAAAGCTTTAAATTTTTGTTTGTCTGAGAAATGATTGAATGAATTACTTCACAAAACATTTAATTACATTTCAAATAAAATTTTATAAAATAAAGAAAATAACATTTTTTTGATAATTTGTTTGAAATATAAATAAATAAAACTTTTATAATAACTATGAGAGCAGTCGTTAACCAAATCTTATAATTATATCAAAAGTTAATGTTTTTGTTATCGATTTTATACAAAACTTAAAACAAATGTCATATAAAGTGATTACTTTATAATTGGTATCACTTAATAACCCTATAATTTAAGTCTCAAAGAGTTGTCTCATTATCAAAGAGTTCTTCAGTTATTTTTATTATAATAATAATAATAAAGAGTTTGTCTGACATTTAACAGAATGTCTGATAAAGAGATTACAGATGAAGACCAAAACGGCATCTCTTTTGTGACAGCTATTGAAAAACGATACGTCGAGACTTGTATTATACCCAAAGAAGTTCTTGAGTTACCACAAAAGGGTAAACAAAGAACCATTGAATTGGTTGGGTTTGAGAAGACGTTTGAGAAGCTTATTGAAGTCAATGTCTCACAAATGAATGTCTCATTTTGTGGTAATGACTGCCAATCACTTAAACAAGTTTTGAGTCACACAAAGACTTTAGTCTTATCCCGGAATTTGTTGACCGAGTGGTCAGAAGTCGCAAAAATCATTCAAAACGTTAACTCTTTAACAGATTTAGTGTTGAGTTATAATAAAATAAAACTTCCGACAAGAGATCAGTTGGATCTGTTGTCTTTCCAGTCAATTAAGACCTTAATTATAGATAATTTAGACTATAATTGGAGTGATATCTTATTTTGTGCCAAAATGTGGCCAAACATTGAAAGGCTAGACGTTTGGGGCAACAGAATCGGGGAATTGGAGGCACCGGTACCTCCGCTTTTTAATCATTTGGATTATCTTAGTCTTTGTGATAATGATATTAAAGAATGGACTCAAGTCTGCAAATTGGGTTCTTTGCCGAAGTATTTCTCATTTACTGATTATTATCTAAATTAAGTCTAATTTTAAGAATAACTCGTTTATAGTCTGAAAACACTAAATCTGTCCGATTGTAAGATCAAAGAAATTCGTTTCGAAGACACGGATCTGAATAATAAGACAAAAGAATTCCGTCAATTGTCATGTCTTATGATAAGTAATAACAATTTGTCCGTTTGGAGAGATATCGCAGAACTCAATAAACTCGAAAAACTCGATAACTTATTGATAAAAAATAATCCGGTTTTCGATAACGAGAAATACGACACGAATTTCAATCTTGTTTTGTCCCGAATCCAGAACTTGAAAACTCTTAATAAAGAAAATGTAATTCAAATTAATTATCAATTTTTGAGTTATATTTCGATTTGTTTTTGTTTTTATAGATAACTAAAGGCATGAGAAGAGACGCAGAAATCGGTTATTTGAGGAAATACTTCAAAGATTACGAATCAATTAAATCAGACCATCAAAAGTTGACTCTATTTATGTTAACTAATCCCAGGTTTGAACAAATTCTGTCAAAATATGGAACACCTGTTGGTTCTAATCTATCGAAAGAAGAATTGGATAAAAAGAAGTTTTTGCGTAAGTCTTCAATTGATTGACACAAATATGTATTTAATGTTAACTTTAATGGCATTCCAGTCATCAAAATACAGAACCCTTTTGACAGAGAGTCCAAAATAGAGAAGAAAATTCCGGGTATTTTGAAAAGACTTAACTCTTTTATTGATTAATTGTCTTTAATTGAAATACAGCTTCGATTTCAATAAATAATTTCAAAACAATAATTCGAAAGCTTTTCGACATTGACTTCGATTATGACATAAGTCTGATCTGGACTTCAAAGGTATGGCAATAAATGGCAAATAAATAATAAAAATATAATATTTATATATATTTTGAACAGAACTTTGAGTGTCCTCTCGATAAGGAGTCACAAAATCTAAACTTCTATTCTATAGAAAATGGAGACACTATTGTAGTGAATACCGAATAAAACAAATATTTTTTTCGACTTTTTCTTAAAAATTATACAAAATTTTGAATTAAAATCGTTTTTTAAAAATCGAAAGACTGTATAAAATAAGAATAAAATTAATGTTTGTATCAAAAACTGCATAATTCATAGAAATCAGGTGCGAATAAAACGTAGAGTTTGGCACTGCCTGCAAGTTATGCATAATTTTGACACTTTTGTGAGCATTCGTTTGAATTTCGGATTAGTTTTTGTTTGTTTTTATGCTTTTACTCGTTTTGTTGCAATCAATTTGTAAATAATATTCAAATCAATTGAAATCAATGTATAGTTAAGGCAGCGAACAGTCATTCATTCA